>CM031376.1:54770745-55014552 GCA_018208015.1 Medicago ruthenica
AGTTCCTGCTTCGTTCTTATTCCAATAAGGGTCATATTCAACGGTCCGATTGATTATATTTGATATCGTTAATCGGTTGAGTCCATTTTGACCGTCGGAGTAATGTTCTTCCATGTTGTCTAGGTTTCTAATGGGATAGTTTGTAAGATCGCCTTACACCGAAGGTTCCGATTTCCAAAATTTTTCAGTTCCCTGCTTCGTTCTTATTCCAATAAATTCATATTCAACAGTCTGATTGATTATATTTGATACGCGTTAATCGGTTGGGCCCGTTTTGATCGTCGGAGTAATGTCCTTCTGTATTATCCCGCTTATAAGTATCAGTTAATGGTGTTGAAACTAATTAACAGACATGGCAATTTTGTAATTAGTGGCAATGGCATTTATGGTAATTATTTCAAAAGGGAGGATTATAAAGAAAAGAGAGGTAAGATATTGTTCTTACCATTCTTCTTCATTCCTTCTACCCTTCTCATAAAATCAGCTCTCTCCCCCTCTCTTCACTCTAAATCACACGCCTCTCACCTCTCTTGCCCTCACCTATCATAAGTTCATCCAATTCATGGGAGAAGTCTTGCAAAGCAAGCTTGGTTGGAAAGTTAGAACAAGAGACGGAAAGGAAGGATTAGGTAAGAAATCAGAGGAGAGGTAGTTTGAAGCTAGAGTTTGGAATTCAGTTATAGCAAGCACCAATTGAGGCTTAAGGTGAGCCCCTAGGGTTTTAGAACCCACTATGAGTAAGTTTAAGTGTTTCTAGTATGATGAACAGTTATGAATTTTAGTACCCTAATTCTATGTTGTGAGTAATTCTTGATCATTACATGTTGGTAAACTGTTATTATGCATTAGAATTTGTCCCTTAAAGCGTATGATGTTTGGGCATGATTGGATAAGCCAAAATGGTGGAAATCCTGTTTTAAAACTTGCCCTTTGCTGTCCAACTGCAGGTAAAAATCGTGTCACGATTTTACACCGTGTCACGATTTTATAGGCAGGAACCAACACGATTTCTGGGTAGGAAAATCGTGACCCGATTTCCAAATCGTGTCACGATTTTGCAGTGGGCAGAACCATGTTGTTTTTCATTAATCTTGCACCGTTCGGCTATCTAATATTGCTTCAGACTCAAGAAACAACATGTAATGACCAAGTATTGCTAATAAGTATTAGGAGACCTATCCTTTAGAGAATGTATAGATGGAATATAGATGAGGATAGGTACAATGTTAAGAGAGGGATACCTTAATCATAAGTTATCATAGAGATGTTAAGGAGCTAGTTTAGGGTTTATCCCCTTACTAAGCAATGTTATGCACTCGATTAAGTATATATAAGTTCCAAGGATGATACATTAGTCAAGTTTAGAACTCCTTTATAGGTTAAGTACTCATAAATGATTACCTAAAGAATGCATTAGATATGCACAAGAATATGAAACGTAATAGATTACGCATATGAACTTAAGTTAAGAATTTAATGTTAAGAATATGATAACGTGTTCATCAGACTCCGGATTATTGCCGGATGGGATTTTCTCCGAAAGGGTTATCCACACGTAAGTTATAAGACTATGTTTAACGTGTCCAGCAGGCTTCGGGATTCGCCGGATGGGACTTCTCCGAGAGGATTGTCCACACGTATGTTAAAAGTTTTAGCATGTCCAGGCAGGCTTCCGGGATACGCCGGATGGGACTTCTCCGAGAGGGGTTGTCTACATGCAAAGTTAAGTTGTGTTCAGCCGACTCCGGGATTCGCCGGATGGGACTTCATTGAGAGAGTTGTCCACACAACGATAATAGGAGTCCGGTGTTAGCCTGACATGATAGGAATTTCACCGGTATGATGGGAGATGTACTTCGGGGTTACTCCACCCGGATGCACTCCGTAAACGAACCAAGATAATGTAATGTTTGTTCAACGCTAACTTCTAACTTTATGTTATGAAGATGAATACGAATATGAATATGAACATGAATATGAATACGTATTATGTACTAAGAGTTAAGACAAAGTAGTCATTAGACAACAGCAGGTGATCATAGTTTTCCCCCCTAGATTACTAAGCATAAGGTTATGTATATGACAAGTATAAGATAAGGTAGAGACATGAAGCGATCCTAGTTTTTCCTTGATCGCGATCTATGTAGAGACTGACGGCGATCGTAGGAATCCCCAAGATCGCTAAGAGTAGGCACGGCGACCCTATGGTTTCCCTCGTGGTTGCCAACAGTAGGTTGGGCTGGAGCTCACTGAGACATTATGTTTCATCCCAATCCTTCTGGTGCAGGTTTACAGGTTTAGCAAGAGATGTTCATGAAGATCTTCAGGAAGACGCTGGATGGAGTGCAGTGCTCGTCATGGACAAGCTCAGAAGGTTTATAGATTGCATAAGTATATGAAATGTAATTTTATGTTATTTGGATAACTGTATAAACGAGCTAATTGTACTCATTCAGTAGTTGTATGTATATGTTTATTATTGAAAATTTTAATGCATCCGATATCAGATTAATATCCATGCTAAATATTCTAGATAATTTAGTGTGGGTGTTACAATTGGTATCAGAGCAGGTCGATTCAGACCGTGCCTTGGGTCATTAAAGTTTCAATAAAAAGTAGTGGGACCATTGGGTTCCGGATATTGTTCTTAAGGTCACGTCTAGTTTGAGCCTGATCAACTCAATCTAGTATATGACAGGTAGGATAATGTCCGAGAGCTGAATGCGACCAAGGAGGAATGAAGTTATGAAGGGCGAAGATTAAGGTGACATGATTTTAAGACGGAATTGGTGAAGAAGTATTCATGCCAAATGGTGGCCATCAACGATGAGGTAGCGAAGCCTGTTAGTGTAAACACCCCGTTTTCCCAACTTGAAAATTTCATTTAAAATAAATCAGAGTTTCAACCTTGACGGGATTGTCGCACTTCGTTTACAATTTATAAATAGGATAATTTGCTATTTATTCAAAACAGACTTTTTCAATACGTCAAACCATCGGCATTAGAAAACTAACATCCATACCTACAACTTTTGTGTTTACACCTAAGACCAATTCTGTACCGATCAATACCAGTTTTTATTTCAAAATTCGGGAAAGAGATAAGAAAACTCAGGAAAAGCAACTTTACATCAAAATCATCCAACAACTCATTCATCTGACACATGTTTATGAACATTCAAAACTTCATCAATTTATGCATAAGCATGGCACCAATCAGTACAACACCATAGAATCACAACAAAATCAACATCTCAACATAGAAATCATCAATTTAACATTCCATCATAGTTTATCATAATCAACAACCCTAATTCCCAAATTCACCAACATCAACATGTTAAATCAAAATTTAGGGATTATGAAACTTAGATTTATAGAAGCTAGTCCCACCCTTACCTTGTTATGAAGAAATCGCCCCCTTCAGCTTTTCCTCTTCTCAAGTTCTTCACCTTCTTCCTTGGCTCTGCTTCTCCTCTTTTCTCTTCTCTGTTTCACGTGAAAACACAACAAATGAAACCTCTTCACGCGTATACCTCTTTTTCTATTCCACTTCCCTCTTTCTTAATTTCCCATTATGCCCTTAATGCCATTTTAATTCTATTTAATCTATTAAATTATATTAATTCATTATAATTCAATAAAATAATAAAATTAAATTCTAGGCGTTACAACTCTCCCCAACTTATAAAATTTTCGTCCTCGAAAATGTACCTCATGCAAATAACTCTGGATAAGACTCCAACATCTTGCTTTCCAGCTCCCACGTCAAGCTTTCACCAGTTGGTCCTCCCCAAACAACTTTCACGAGAGGAATCTCTTTGCCCCTCAACTTCTTCATCTCACGGCCTTCAATCCTCATTGGTAATGTCTCCACCGTAAGATTGTCTCTAACCTGCACATCATCTCTCGGAATCACATGAGAGGGATCTGCAACATACTTCCGAAGTTGCGACACGTGAAACACATCATGCAAATTTGAAAGATGCGGTGGTAATCCCACTCTATAAGCAACTGTTCCTATCCTTTCTGATATCTGATAAGGACCAATGAACTTCGGAGTCAGCTTCTTCGATTTCAATGCACGTCCAACACCAGTCATCGGAGTGACTCTCAAAAACACATGATCACCTTCTTGGAACTCAAGGTCTTTTCTTCGCTTATCATGATAACTTTTCTGCCGACTCTGCGATGCTTTCATCTTCTCTTGTATCAATTTGACCTTCTCAGTAGTTTGCTGAATAATTTCTGGTCCCACAATTGCACTCTCACCAGCCTCGAACCAACACAAAGGAGTTCTGCACCTCCTACCATACAATGCCTCAAAAGGTGCCATTCCAATGCTAGAATGGTAACTGTTGTTATAAGTGAACTCTATCAACGGTAGATGACTATCCCAAGCTCCACCCTGCTCAAGAACACATATTCTCAACAAATCTTCGAGTGATTGAATCGTCCTTTCCGACTGACCATCTGTTTGCGGATGATAAGCCGAGCTCAACCTCAAATTTAGAACCCAATGCTTCCTGCAAACTCTTCCAAAATCTAGAAGTAAATCTTGGATCTCTGTCTGACACAATACTCGACGGAACACCATGCAACTTCACAATCTCTCGAATGTAAATCTCTGCCAACTGCGACACAGGATAACTAATATTTATCGGAAGGAAATGCGCAGACTTCGTCACCTAACCACAATCACCCAATTGAATCATGTCCTCTCTGAGTATTCGGCAAACTCGTCACAAAATCCATGGACATACTATCCCACTTCCACTCTGGCACATCCAACGGTGTCAACAACCCAGCAGGTTTCTGATGCTCAACCTTTCGACTTCTGACAAGTCAAACATGAATACACAAATTGAGCCACATCTCGCTTCAAACCAGACCACCAAAACAGCTTCTTCAAATCATGATACATTTTTGTAGCTCCCGGATGAATACTCAAGCTACTTCTGTGACTTTCCTCAAGAATCATCTTCTTCATCTCATCGTTATCAGGTATACAAATTCTGCCTCTAAACCTCAACACTCCTTGATCATCAATTTTGAAATCACTACCCTCAGCCTCATTCATCAAATCCACCAACTTCACATCTACTTTCTGAGCTTCTCTGATATTACTAAAAAATTCATTGTTAATCTTCAACATACCCAACTTCACACTCTGAGGTGCCAATTCACAAACCAAACTCATATCTCTGAATTGTTCAAGCAACTCAATCTCTTTAACCATCATAGCAGACATATGCAAGGTTTTCCTGCTCAAAGCATCAGCAACAACGTTAGCTTTACCTGGATGATAATTCAGTCCAAAATCATAATCCTTCAACAGTTCAAGCCATCTTCGCTGCCTCATATTTAGCTCCTTCTGATCAAATAGATACTTCAAACTTTTATGATCACTAAACACCTCAAATCTTGAACCATATAAATAGTGTCTCCAAATCTTCAGCACAAATACCACTGCGGCCAACTCAAGATCATGCGTAGGATAGTTCCGTTCATGAATTCTCAACTGTCTTGATGCATAAGCCACTACTTTACCATCTTGCATAAGCACACTGTAACACCCTAACCCTTAACCGCCGATTATTAACTTTAATAAAGGAAAAACGTTAAGGCCATAGGAAGTTACAACATTTAGAAAATTTTTTCAACAAAACATCAACGAAAATCAAAAACATATTTGATCCACAAACAATGCAGCGGAAAACAACTCAACAAATGCTTACAAATAAGCTTGCATATATTACACAAAAATATATACATAATATTTCAAAAGAGGCAATTCTACAACAAGCCATTGCCAAATTCATACATACGAGTTCAGATACCCCCAAAATGGTGTTACAAATATCAGAGCCCTAGACTCTAACTAGGATACAACACCTAGTACAAAAGAATGTAAGGATAGCTAAGCTATGCCCTTACCACTACAAAAGCTTTCTAAACAGCAAAGGGCTATTCCTCAACGATAGCCTCGCCAACCTGATGATCTGGATCCCCAATGATCCAGCACATAACACAAAACAGAGAGTGTTAGTATCACAAAACAATAACCATGTATTAATAACGCATTATTATACATATCAAACACAGGCACAAAGGCTCATCAATAACAACTATCAACCAATAACTCATCAATAACAATTATGCACACATAATTTCCATCATAACTCATCAAAAACATCAATTACCACTCACATCCATTATGCACACATAATGTCTAAAATGCACACTAATGTCAATTAGGATGCATGCCTCAAAATGCATTCTCTAATGCATGTGGTACCAAATCATTTCGGATAAACTTATATCCTTATCAAGCTCTCTTGATAACCACGCTCTCATGGATTTAATATCCGCTCCGGATATCATCAAATAATGAATGCATGATGTTTCACTTAGCAAATATATGATACTCTTTATCACTATACTTACTAACACAACTAATTATCAGCTCTCTGATAATTATCTCAACAATAACAAACTCAAACAACACAACTATTATCAGCTCTCTGATAATCATTACAACATCAACAACAACAACAACAAACACCCACTTACTAGGCTCTCATGGCCAAATCATAAGACACAACATGTATTATTCAACCAATGTTTAACAATCTCAAATAAACTAAACCAAATCATATCAAACTCTCACCCATAAGGGTTCAAAGGGAAACCCACACACTTTGATAATCCACACACACATAGGGTTTTTACTCCAAAACTTTCTTTGAAACAAAATACTCTTTAGAAAACATAGGAATGGATTAAAATGGTGGGCAAGGTTTCCAAAAATGTATTATAAAAATACAGTATCAAAAAGACTTCTCTGCGCGCACCAGGACCTCCAGAACAACTCAACAAAGAAGGCCTGTTCAGGATTGGTCGCTACAAGCGAGCATGTGGTCGCTACAAGCGAGCATAGGCAGGGAATCATCCTGCTTGGTCGCTACCAGCGAACCTTCGGTCGCTACAAGCGAGCATGGTCGCTACAAGCGTCCATGTGGTCGCTACAAGCGCAGATAGGCAGGGAATAATCCTGCCTGGTCGCTACAAGCGAGGCTCCGTCGCTACAAGCGACCGTATCAGTACACAGTCATAAAAATGTGATTTTTCCACCATTTTAGCCCATCTATGGTTACCCAAGGTTCCAGAACTTATTAAAAACAACATTCCACCATAAAACATCATTTATAAACCATCACAACCAAAGATTTCATCAAGCATAGAAATTAGGGTTCAAAACAATAACTTCTCAAAAACTTTTCTTATGAACCCACAACACAATAACTCCAACAAATCATGCTAACAACATCAATTAGCATTCAAGCAAGCAAAACATAAACATTAACAACTTTAAACCACAAAAACCCTCTATCAAAACCTAGACAAAGTGAGGAGAAGTTTGGGATGGAGAAATAGACATTCTCCCCCTTCTCAATCACTTGTAACAATGTAATACTAACTCTCTTACCTCACAAATCCAAGCTTCCTCTTGATCTCTTGCTCTTGCCCTAGGTTTCCTCTTGCTCTTCTCTTTCTCTTCTCCTCTTCTTCTCACGTTTTCTTCACAAAGAAAATGGAAAAATGGCACTATTCACTCACTCAAAATATCTTATAATCCAATCAAATGAATCTTGGCCCTCCATCTTTACTAACTCACAAGGGTTAATCCTAGCCCTTCAATCTCACAAGGCTTACTACACTCATCCACATAGGATTATTACTACTACTCATAAACTAAAGCCCAACACTATTCACCCTCTAGGCCCAAAACCTTAAAAACTCGGTTACGAACTCATCTTCGCGCTAAATAATTATTCCTCGATTACTAGAAAATATATTTAAATATCAAACCATAAAATAAAATATATAAAAAAATATAATATACGAAAATAGGGTCGTTACAACTCTACCCCCCTAAAAAGAATTTTCGCCCTCGAAAATACCTGAAAACAACTCTGGATAGGAATCCCGCATCTTGCTCTCGAGCTCCCACGTCGCATATTCACCGGCTGGGCCTCCCCAAACGACTTTCACCGATGAAATCTCTTTATTCCTGAGCCTCTTCATCTCTTGTCCTTCAATCCTTAAGGGTACCGTTGTAACCGTCAAATTCTCTCTCACTTGTATCTCGTCCGACTCAATCACATGTGACGGATCCGATACGTATTTCCTTAATTGAGACACGTGAAAAACATCATGAAGATTCGACAACGACGGCGGTAACGCAATCCTATACGCCACCTTCCCAATCCTCTTCAAAATCTGGTATGGACCAATGAACCTCGATGCTAACTTCTTCGATTTCAAAGCCCGTCCAATACCCGTAGTCGATGTAACTCTTAGAAACACATGATCTCCTTCTTGAAACTCTATATCTTTCCTTCTCTTGTCGGCATAACTTTTCTGGCGACTCTGCGACGCTCTCATCTTTTCTTGGATCATCTTGATCTTCTCGGTCGTTTGTTGCACAATCTCAGGTCCAAGCACCACACTCTCCCCCGACTCAAACCAACACAAAGGTGTTCTACATCTTCTCCCATACAACGCTTCAAAAGGTGCCATACCAATGCTCGAATGAAAACTGTTGTTATACGTAAACTCAATCAATGGCAAGCAAGCTTCCCAACTCACTCCTTGTTCCAAAATACATGATCTCAACAAATCCTCCAATGATTGAATCGTCCTCTCAGACTGACCATCCGTCTGTGGGTGATAGGCAGAACTCATCCGCAACTTAGTCCCCAACGCTTCTTGTAAACTCTCCCAAAACCTTGAAGTAAAACGGGGATCTCGATCTGATACAATACTCGACGGTATTCCATGTAACCTCACGATTTGCTCGACATAAATCTCAGCCAACTTTGGTACTAACATACCGGTCTTGATAGCTATGAAATGAGCAGACTTCGTTAACCTGTCGACAACTACCCAAATCATATTGTTACCTTTCGACGTCTTCGGCAAACCGCTCACAAAATCCATCGCGATACTATCCCATTTCCACTCTGGAATAAACATAGGTTGCAATAGCCCCGACGGCTTCTGATGCTCCACCTTGGACTTCTGACAAGTCAAACACGCGAAAACAAACTCGGCGATCTCTTTCTTCATCCCTTGCCACCAAAACATTTTCCTCAGATCTTGATACATCTTAGTAACACCAGGATGAATACTTAAGTTGCTTCTGTGACCTTCCTCCAAGATCATCCGCTTCAATTCAGGCACATCAGGTACACATAACCTTCCTTGACACCTCATCACACCTTTCTCATCGATCTCAACGTTTACCTTTTTCCCTTGCTCGATGAGCGTCTTAAGCTTCATCAATCTCACATCAGACTTTTGCTTTTCCACAACCTCTGCAAGAAAATCATTCGTCAACTTCAACATTCCTAGCTTCACGCTTCTGGTTGTCCTTTCAAAACCAAACTGAGGTCTCTAAACTCTTCAATCAACCTTAGTTCTTTCGCCATCAGAGACGACATATGCAAAGACTTCCTACTCAACGCATCGGCTACCACATTAGCCTTACCCGGATGATAACTCAACTCGAAGTCATAATCCTTAAGAAATTCTAACCATCTTCTTTGCCTCATGTTGAGCTCCTTCTGATCAAACAAGTACTTCAGACTCTTGTGATCGCTGAAAACCTCAAATCTTGACCCATACAAGTAATGCCTCCAAATCTTGAGAACAAACACAACAGCAGCTAGCTCCAAATCATGCGTAGGATAGTTCCTTTCATGAATCTTCAGCTGTCTTGATGCATAAGCAACAACTTGTCCCCTCTGCATCAACACACCACCTAGTCCCATCTTCGACGCATCACAATAAACCACGAACGGTTCCTTCGGATTCGGCAGAATTAACACAGGTGCAGATGTCAACCTTCTCTTCAGCTCTTGGAAACTCTGCTCACACTTGTCATCCCAAATAAAAGCTTGACCCTTCCTAGTCAACTGCGTCAACGGCAACGCCAACTTTGAAAATCCTTCGATGAACCTCCGATAGTAACCGGCCAAACCAAGAAAACTTCGGATCTCAGTAACAGACTCCGGCGTTCCCCAATCTTGCACGGCTTCTACCTTAGCAGGATCCACTGCTATACCACCACTTGAAATGACGTGACCCAAAAAGCTAACTTCATGCAACCAAAATTCACACTTAGAAAATTTTGCATAAAGCTTCTTCTCGCGCAACACTCCCAATACAATCCTCAAATGCTCGGCATGTTCCTCTTCCGTCTTTGAGTATACTAAAATATCGTCTATGAAGACCACCACGAATCGATCCAAAAAGGAATGAAATATACGATTCATATATTCCATAAACACTCCAGGTGCATTCGTAACTCCAAAAGGCATAACAGCATACTCGTAGTGACCATACCTTGTCCTGAAAGCAGTCTTTGGTATATCCTCCGCCTTAACTCTTATCTGGTGATATCCCGATCTCAAATCAATCTTGCTGAACACACAGGCTCCCACTAACTGATCCATCAAATCATCTATCCTCGGAAGTGGATACTTGTTCTTGATAGTTGCTTTATTCAACTGCCGATAATCAATGCACAGACGCATACTACCATCCTTCTTCTTCACCAACAGAACCGGCGCACCCCACGGCGATACACTCGGTCTTACAAACTTCTTCTCTAACAATTCCTCCAATTGTTCCTTCAACTTTTCTAATTCAGCAGCTGACATACGATACGGTGCCATCGAAATTGGACTAGTACCAGGTACGATGTCAATTGCGAATTCAACCTCTCTCTCGGGTGGTAAATCCAAAATGTCATCTGGAAAAACATCTGGGAAATCACGCACCACCGGCAACGCATCAACCTCATCCTTCTCTTCCACTCTCAACGAAGCAAACATAGTAAACACATCCTCTTGAGCCTTCACTGATCTTACCACTTCTCGACAACCCATAAGCCTCGAACACAACTCTGGCTCCGATCTTGGAAACTTAACCGTCCTCTCACCGCAGTTGATATGAACCCGATTAAATTCTAACCAGTTCATACCAAAGATAACATCTATTCCGCTCAACGGAATGCAGACTAAATCCATACCAAAAAGTCGATCATACATAATGACTGAACAATCAACACAAACTAGAGTAGTCGATACAGAACCACTCGCAGGCGTTTCAATAACCATGCGTCCCATCATATTCTCTACTTTAAGACCCAACCTCTTAACACAATCCATAGAAATAAACGAATGGGTAGCACCCGTATCAATAATAGCAGACAAAGGAGTATTATTGATAAAGCATGTACCTCTGATCAAGTTGTCCGCCTTCGCATCACCACCATCTAAAGCAAACACCTTTCCTCCAGCCGCTCTAGGCTTCTTACACTCATTGCTCTTATGACCCGCTTCTTTGCAGTTGAAGCAAACTAGACCTTTCTTGCATTGATTAGCCATGTGGTTAGGATCACCACACTTGAAACATTTTCCATCACTCTTCGGGCATTCAAAGAAACGATGACCCGGTTGTCCACACTTAAAGCAATTCCTGTTACCTCCAAACTTGTTACCACTACTCCCACCTTCATCTGGTTTCTTTCCACCTTTGCTATAAGGTTTACCTCTAGCCATGTCCTTTCCCCTCTTCTCATTCGCAGCTTTGTAGTAATTAGCCTTAGCTTTACCATCCTTATCACAAATCCGGCTCTTATTCACCAACATCGGAAAATTTCTAATCTCGCTAAACCCAATCAACTGCTTAATGTCTGGCCTCAGCCCATTTTCAAACTTCACACACTTGTCTTCCTCAGCTTCCACCGTGTTGTAATGAGGAGCAAAACGACACAAATCTTCAAACTTGGCCGCATATTCAGAAACAGATAAACTTCCTTGCTTGAGCTCCATGAACTCAATCACCTTGCGGTTCCTCTCATCTGCTGGAAAATACTTGGTTAAAAACTCTCTCCGGAAACGAGCCCAAGTAATCAAAGCTCCACCAGCTCCCAACCTCTGACTAGCATTTCCCCACCAATGATCAGCTTCATCATGGAGAACATACGCTCCTAGCAATACCTTATGCGCATCCAGACAACGCATAGCTCCAAAAATTCTCTCAATCCCTTCCAACCAAGTCTGCGCTCCATCTGGATCGTATCCTCCCTTGAAGATAGGCGGTTTGTTGTTCATAAACCTCTCAAGTCTCAGCTCATCTTCTCCGCCTCCTCTAGCTTGTTGTGCGGCTCTATCCGCAGTCCTACTAGCAGCATCCTGAGCCATGGCATCAGCCATCCGCTCCATCGCGTCCGCAAGTGCTCGTTGCGCCATATCCACACACACTACCAAACATCACATAACACAAGTGAGAACAAAGTGTTTAAGAAAACACATGTTACACAAAGGGTATACTAAACTTAATTGATCCAATGGATCGACCTGCTCTGATACCAACTATTGTAACACCCTAACCCTTAACCGCCGATTTATTAACTTTAATAAAAGAAAACGTTAAGGCTATAGGAAGTTACAACATTAAGAAAACTCTTTCACCAAAACATCAACGGAAATCATAAACATATTTGATTCACAAACAATGCAGCGGAAAACAACTCAACAAATGCTTACAATTATGCTTGCATATATTACACAAAAAATATATACATAATATTTTCAAAAGAGGCAATTCTACAACAGGCCATTGCCAAATTCATACATACGAGTTCAGATACCCCAAAATGGTGTTACAAATATCAGAGCCCTAGACTCTAACTAGGATACAACACCTAGTACAAAAGAATGTAAGGATAGCTAAGCTATGCCCTTACCACTACAAAAGCTTCTAAACAGCAAAGGGCTATTCCTCAACGATAGCCTCGCCAACCTGATGATCTGGATCCCCAATGATCCAGCACATAACACAAAACAGAGAGTGTTAGTATCACAAAACAATAACCATGTATTAATAACGCATTATTATACATATCAAACACAGGCACAAAGGCTCATCAATAACAACTATCAACAATAACTCATCAATAACAATTATGCACACATAATTTCCATCATAACTCATCAAAACATCAATTACCACTCACATCCATTATGCACACATAATGTCTAAAATGCACACTAATGTCAATTAGGATGCATGCCTCAAAATGCATTCTCTAATGCATGTGGTACCAAATCATTTCGGATAAACTTATATCCTTATCAAGCTCTCTTGATAACCACGCTCTCATGGATTTCATATCCGCTCCGGATATCATCAAATAATGAAATGCATGATGTTTCACTTAGCAAATATATGATACTCTTATCACTATACTTACTAACACAACTAATTATCAGCTCTCTGATAATTATCTCAACAATAACAAACTCAAACAACACAACTAATTATCAGCTCTCTGATAATCATTACAACATCAACAACAACAACAACAAACACCACTACTAGGCTCTCATGGCCAAATCATAAGACACAACATGTATTATTCAACCATGTTTAACAATCTCAAATAAACTAACCAAATCATATCAAACTCTCACCCATAAGGGTTTCAAAGGGAAACCCACACACTTTGATAATCCACACACACATAGGGTTTTACTCCAAAACTTTCTTGAAAACAAAATACTCTTTAGAAAACATAGGAATGGATTAAAATGGTGGGCAAGGTTTCCAAAAATGTATTATAAAAATACAGTATCAAAAAGACTTCTCTGCGCGCACCAGGACCTCCAGAACAACTCAACAAAGAAGGCCTGTTCAGGATTGGTCGCTACAAGCGAGCATGTGGTCGCTACAAGCGAGCATAGGCAGGGAATCATCCTGCTTGGTCGCTACCAGCGAACCTTCGGTCGCTACAAGCGAGCATGGTCGCTACAAGCGTCCATGTGGTCGCTACAAGCGCAGATAGGCAGGGAATAATCCTGCCTGGTCGCTACAAGCGAGGCTCCGTCGCTACAAGCGACCGTATCAGTACACAGTCATAAAAATGTGATTTTTCCACCATTTTAGCCCATCTATGGTTACCCAAGGTTCCAGAACTTATTAAAAACAACATTCCACCATAAAACATCATTTATAAACCATCACAACCAAAGATTTCATCAAGCATAGAAATTAGGGTTCAAAACAATAACTTCTCAAAAACTTTTCTTATGAACCCACAACACAATAACTCCAACAAATCATGCTAACAACATCAATTAGCATTCAAGCAAGCAAAACATAAACATTAACAACTTTAAACCACAAAAACCCTCTATCAAAACCTAGACAAAGTGAGGAGAAGTTTGGGATGGAGAAATAGACATTCTCCCCTTCTCAATCACTTGTAACAATGTAATACTAACTCTCTTACCTCACAAATCCAAGCTTCCTCTTGATCTCTTGCTCTTGCCCTAGGTTTTCCTCTTGCTCTTCTCTTTCTCTTCTCCTCTTCTTCTCACGTTTTCTTCACAAAGAAAATGGAAAAATGGCACTATTCACTCACTCAAAATATCTTATAATCCAATCAAATGAATCTTGGCCCTCCATCTTTACTAACTCACAAGGGTTAATCCTAGCCCTTCAATCTCACAAGGCTTACTACACTCATCCACATAGGATTATTACTACTACTCATAAACTAAAGCCCAACACTATTCACCCTCTAGGCCCAAAACCTTAAAAACTCGGTTACGAACTCATCTTCGCGCTAAATAATTATTCCTCGATTACTAGAAAATATATTTAAATATCAAACCATAAAATAAAATATATAAAAAAATATAATATACGAAAATAGGGTCGTTACACACACCACCTAATCCCAACTTGGACACGTCACAATACACCACAAAAGGCTCATCTGGCTTCGGCAAAATCAAGATTGGAGCCGTCGTCAAACGCTGCTTCAATTCATTAAAACTGGTTTCACAATGAACATCCCACACAAAAGCTTTACCTTTACAAGTCAACTGCGTCAATTTATAAATAGGATACCAATTGTAACACCCCGTTTTCCCAACTTGAAAATTTCATTTAAAATAAATCAGAGTTTCAACCTTGACGGGATGTCGCACTTCGTTTACAATTTATAAATAGGATAATTTGCTATTTATTTCAAAACAGACTTTTCAATAACGTCAAACCATCGGCATTAGAAAACTAACATCCATACCTACAACTTTTGTGTTTACACCTAAGACCAATTCTGTACCGATCAATACCAGTTTTTATTTCAAAATTCGGGAAAGAGATAAGAAAACTCAGGAAAAGCAACTTTAACATCAAAATCATCCAACAACTCATTCATCTGACACATGTTTATGAACATTCAAAACTTCATCAATTTATGCATAAGCATGGCACCAATCAGTAACAACACCATAGAATCACAACAAAATCAACATCTCAACATAGAAATCATCAATTTAACATTCCATCATTAGTTTATCATAATCAACAACCCTAATTCCCAAATTCACCAACATCAACATGTTAAATCAAAATTTAGGGATTATGAAACTTAGATTTATAGAAGCTAGTCCCACCCTTACCTTGTTATGAAGAAATCGCCCCCTTCAGCTTTTCCTCTTCTCAAGTTCTTCACCTTCTTCCTTGGCTCTGCTTCTCCTCTTTTCTCTTCTCTGTTTCACGTGAAAACACAACAAATGAAACCTCTTCACGCGTATACCTCTTTTTCTATTCCACTTCCCTCTTTCTTAATTTCCCATTATGCCCTTAATGCCATTTTAATTCTATTTAATCTATTAAATTATATTAATTCATTATAATTCAATAAAATAATAAAATTAAATTCTAGGCGTTACAGTTAGTGGCAAGATTTCAGGAACATAAGAGATACTTAAGAGTAAGGTGAATCACCTCAACCCAGTTGGACGCGTCGTTGAACGATGCCTCGTTTTCGTAAGACATACGGATTAAGGAATCATGGGATACTGTAAGGAATGACGTGGAACCTTGACGGGAACCGCAGTTTGAGAAGTTATAGTGAGGTGTGTGTTAAGTAACAATTCTGAGGATAAAGTTAAGGAATTATCGATCGGTTTTGAAACCTCCATACTCCCAGCAAAAAAATAGAGTGTTGAAGAAATCGAACTCGAATCGGATGAGAATTTAATGTCCAGAGAGCTAAGGGGATTAAATTATGGATTGAGTGAATCATCTGGACAAATGGAACTAACCACTCAAGTGTAGTCATTGAGCGTGAAACGCAAGTAAGTTTAACCCCATCAGATCGGCCGTACCTCTCGAACCATAAATGCTAGATTTGGGAATCAAGAAGAGAAGATGGTATGCAACCTAAGAACTAAGATGGATATTGAATAATAAGTTATTGGAATTTAGTGAACTGATGGACGAACAAGTCGGACTTCTTTGATTGGATAAGAAGACAAGCTTGCGCCAACACAAGATTATAGTAGACCAGTTTTGAAGGATAATCGGAATCTTAGCCGAGAAAATTATGTGATATTTTATTATATGGAAGATCGTCTTTTATATGAAATGTTAAGATTGTGATTAATGTAAAGGCGTTATATGTTTTCAACCGAAGAGTTTTCTTCCACGAATATTCTAGAAGCTGAAAGAGATCATCCCGTGTGGATAAGTTCTGAGGGCGGTAATAAAGTATAGACTTCGGGTGTTCAACTTTATGCAGAATTACTTAGATGTTAAGAATCGAGATTGAATTGTGAATACAGTAACAAGTTACTGGAGGAATCCAATAGTTTATGGTGATGTGCAAAAAGTTTAAGATCGATTGAGCGGGCACTCGAAGAGATGTAACCTATTTTGGGCGTACAAGAGAACCGGTAAGAGTTTGAATCTATTTCAAGACGGATTGTTCCGGAGAAACTCGAGGGGTAACCTAAGAGATATGGTAGAACAATAGAGACAGAAGTGGTCTCGGAAAAGAGTATAAGAATGAAATCCTTGAGGATAAAGATAGAACGACTAGTAACGAGACTCAAACCCCAGTGGATTCAGTGTATGAAAGTTGTGAACCTCCAGAAACCATAAGTTGTATTTAAAAGTTGCCTCAAGCATGCTTCCAATCGGGTTTCCGCAATTTTTAATGATTATATATGACGTGCTGGCCAAGAGTTGGTTACAGAAATTCAGAATATGGAGAGTAAAGTCAGAACCAGTGTTTAAGCTGTTGACAGGAGCATTGTAGAGCTCATAACAGTTACTGGAAACCATTTATAGGTTTTGGTGTATTATCCGGAAAGTAGTATATGGTATATGTCCGAAAGGAAACATAAAGTCGGGTGATAACCAATCTGTAAGTTAAGCAGATGGTTTAAACCACAAGAGAAACAATGATGTCTGATGGATTTGTTACGATAACTACAAGGTGATAAAGTAAAAAGGATTGGTCAAGGAAATTTTATTTTGATAATAGTGGTGTATTGCTCCAATTCTAACTTGAGCCGTTAAGAATCAGAGTGGCGCAGCGGAGTAGTAGTCAAAGCATGAATTAATGAACAATGCTAAGTTAAAACTTAGAGAACAAGAAGATGTTAAGTGCTTAATTCTTATTATACGGAATAGCAGTAAGTATAGACGACTTGAACATATCACAAGTTTTAATGGAAAATTTTGGAAAGTTAAGTTGAGGAATACTTTAAACCTCGAAACCCATGAGAAATGGAATATCGAAATAGTTTAAGAGTATGTGGTAAGATATAAGAAGGATGTGTCCCTACCAGGTTAAGTCTTAAGTGAATGAAGTCACTGCTAGTAAGGTAACCCAGTTATTTTAGCTCAATAATTTCAAGTAGTCTCGAAAGGTAAGTTCAACCAAGAACGAATTATTCATGAGCCAATAACGGTATAGGTTGCGCTTGCAAGATAAAATATTTGAATTGAGGCCTTGATCAGAAACGACAATGCAGTGGCGAATGAGTTTAATTTCATGTTGTACCCACGTCATGTTAACCTATCTTAGCTGAAGATTTCGGAAAGTCTTGAACTTATTGTTCACCAGTAAAGGAAGGAGAACTACTATGCAGATTAAAGGTTAACCGTTGTCTACAGTAAAGGGCCACGTGAGTTCAGGTTATGATTAAAGGATTAAAGATTAAGTGTGCTACATTTGGTAGCAATCAAGTAGAGTTTTCTATTGAAAACAAGGATCTTGGACTCGACGTCCAGAATGAGAAGATAAATTTGTGATACCGATAGAATGTAACAATAATTTACGGATTGTTGTATACTCAAGTAACAAACACGAGTAACATTGGCGGGGCAAATCTGGCAAGCCAGTTGAAAGGCAAATCCCGGATGTTACAAAATGAGTTAAGAATAAGAAAGAATCCCAATTGATGTGGTAGTGTCTCAAATACGTAAAGATCAAGAATGATGTCCCGTTAGTTGGACAAGGAAGAGGTGATGTATAATGTACGCGTGCTCACTTATGTATGTAAATTATATGCTATGAATTATACTATGTGATAATATGTGAGACGACTTATACCACTCATCACCTGGGTTACACTCCTATGAGTTTTAGATTATCGGTATAGGAAATATTTACACTACGGCTAGAACACAAGAATAAGTTGTGACATAAATTGTGGGAGATCATCGAACTTCTAGTAAAGAAGAATGATTTCTAAGTTATTAAGATAAGTAACGTCGCAGATCAATTGAAGCAGAACGCGAGTAATCTGTAAGATTCTGCGAGCTCTTGAGAAATTCCATAGTAGAAGCAATGATTAGGAGGATTATGGAAAGTAACACACCAGGATGTCAGAAAGAAAAGAGCAGGTACTATAATGATGCCTCCTCCTTGTATTTGTATAATGGAGTTAGTGCAGTAGTTTTACTTCCATTAGAGAATGCTCAATATCAGATGTTTCAGAGTAAGGATAATTCTATATGAAGAATGGTATAACTATATATGTGGGATGCCGTCATATAAGGTAAAGGTTGAATATAAGAATTCTATGGAATCGTTTGAGGATAATAAGAACGACCCAATGTCGCCATAGTAAGATTACATGGACTATGAAGGGATTTATAAGATTCAGTACAAGTGTTAGGATTGGATAACTCTAGTTTGGGTTTGCAAGAGTTGTGTAATGCACGTCAGGCATTCCCGTTAAAGAAGGGATTGTCGAATACAATCGACTTATATAGAATTGGGAAAACTAAGGAATTCCGATAAGTAAGACGAACTGGAGTTTAACAAGTAGAGGAAGTAGTATGAGAGGATGCTAAATTTCGAGGACGAAATTTCTTTAAGGGGGTAGATTGTAATATCCCACTTATAAGTATCAGTTAATGGTGTTAGAAACTAATTAAGAGGCATGGCAATTTTGTAATTAGTGGCAATGGCATTATGGTAATTATTTCAAAAGGGAGGATTATAAGAAAAGAGAGGTAAGATATTTTCTTACCATTCTTCTTCATTCCTTCTACCCTTCAAAAAATCAGCTCTCTCCCCCTCTCTTCCTCTAAATCACACGCCCTCACCTCTCTTGCCCTCACCTATCATAAGTTCATCCAATTCATGGGAGAAGTCTTGCAAAGCAAGCTTGGTTTGGAAAGCTAGAACAAGAGAAAGAAAGGAAGGATTAAGGAAGAAATCAAGAGGAGAGGTAGTTTGAAGCTAGAGTTTGGAATTCAGTTATAGCAAGCACCAATTGAGGCTTAAGGTGAGCTCCCTAGGGTTTTAGAACCCACTATGAGTAAGTTTAAGTGTTTCTAGTATGATGAACAAGTTATGAATTTTAGTACCCTAATTCTATGTTGTGAGTAATTCTTGATCATTACATGTTGTAAACTGTTATTATGCATTAGAATTTGTCCCTTAAAGCTGTATGATGTTTGGGCATGATTGGATAAGCCAAAATGGTGGAAATCCTGTTTTAAACTTGCCCTTTGCTATCCAACTACAGGTAAAATCGTGTCACAATTTTACAACCGTGTCACGATTTTATAGGCAGGAACCAACACGATTTCTGGGTAGGAAATCGTGACACGATTTCCAAATCGTGTCACGATTTTGCAGTGGGCAGAACCATGTTGTTTTTCATTAATTCTTGCACCGTTTCGGCTATCTAATATTGCTTCAGACTCAAGAAACAACATGTAATGACCAAGTATTGCTAATAAGCATTAGGAGACCTATCCTTTAGAGAATGTATAGATGGAATATAGATGAGGATAGGTACAATGTTAAGAGAGGGATACCTTAATCCATAAGTTATCATAGAGATGTTAAGGAGCTAGTTTAGGGTTTATCCCTTACTAAGCAATGTTATGCACTCGATTAAGTATATATAAGTCCAAGGATGATACGTTAGTCAAGTTTAGAACCTTTTATAGGTTAAGTACTCATTAATGATTACCTAAAGAATGCATTAGATATGCACAAGAATATGAAACGTAATAGATACGCATATGAACTTAAGTTAAGAATTTAATGTTAAAGAATATGATAACGTGTTCATCAGACTCCGGATTATGCCGGATGGGATTTCTCCGAAAGGGTTATCCACACGTAAGTTATAAGACTATGTTTAACGTGTCCAGCAGGCTTCGGGATTCGCCGGATGGGACTTCTCCGAGAGGATTGTCCACACGTATGTTAAAAGTTTTAGCATGTCCAGCAGGCTCCGGGATACGCCGGATGGGACTTCTCCGAGAGGGTTGTCTACATGCAAAGTTAAGTTGTGTTCAGCAGACTCCGGGATTCGCCGGATGGGACTTCATCGAGAGAGTTGTCCACACAACGATAAGAGGAGTCCGGTGTTAGCCTGACATGATAGGAATTTCACCGGTATGATGGGAGATGTACTTCGGGGTTACTCCACCCGGATGCACTCCGTAAAACGAACCAAGATAATGTAATGTTTGTTCAACGCTAACTTCTAACTTTATGTTATGAAAGATGAATACGAATATGAATATGAACATGAATATGAATACGTATTATGTACTAAGAGTTAAGACAAAGTAGTCATTAGACAACAGCAGGTGATCATAGTTTTCCCCCTAGATTACTAGGCATAAGGTTATGTATATGACAAGTA
Source organism: Medicago ruthenica (assembly GCA_018208015.1). Lineage (NCBI taxonomy): Eukaryota > Viridiplantae > Streptophyta > Magnoliopsida > Fabales > Fabaceae > Medicago > Medicago ruthenica. The sequence continues at coordinate 54,791,799 of CM031376.1, forward strand.
TAAGATAAGGTAGAGACATGAAGCGATCCTAGTTTTTCCTTGATCGCGATATATGTAGAGACTGACGGCGATCGTAGGAATCCCCAAGATCGCTAAGAGTAGGCACGGCGACCCTAGGTTTCCCCCGTGGTTGCCAACAGTAGGTTGGGCTGGAGCTCACTGAGACATTATGTCTCATCCCAATCCTTCTGGTGCAGGTTTACAGGTTAGCAAGAGATGTTCATGAATATCTTCAGGAAGACGCTGGATGGAGTGCAGTTGCTCGTCATGGACAAGCTCAGAAGGTTTATAGATTGCATAAGTATATGAAATGTAATTTTATGATATTTTGATAACTGTATAAACGAGCCAATTGTACTCATTCAGTAGTTGTATGTATATGTTTATTATTGAAAATTTTAATGTATCCGATATCAGATTAATATCCATGCTAAATATTCTAGATAATTTATTGTGGGTGTTACACCTTCCATGTTGACTAGGTTTCTAATGGGATAGTTTGTCAGATCGACTTACACCGAAGACTCTGATTTTCAAAATTCCAGTTCCTGCTTCGTTCTTATTCCAATAAGGTCATATTCAATGGTCCGATTGATTATATTTGATACTGTTAATCGGTTGGTCCCGTTTTGATCGTCGGAGCAATGTCCTTCCATGTTGACTAGGTTTCTAATGGGATAGTTTGTAAGATCGACTTACACCGGATGTTTTGATTTCGAAAATCTCAGTTCCTGCTTCGTTATTATTCCAACAAGGGCATATTCAATGGTCCGAGTAATTATATTTGATACTGTTAATTGGTTGGGTCTGTTTTGATCGTCGGAGTAATGTCCTTCCATGTTGACTAGGTTTCTAATGGGATAGTTTGTAAGATCGACTTACACCGAAGGTTCCGATTTCTAAAATTCCAGTTCCTGCTTCGTTCTTATTAAAATAAGGTCATATTCAACGGTCCGACTGATTATATTTGATATTGTTAGTCGGCTGGGTCCGTTTTGATCGTCAGAGTAATGTCTTTCCATGTTGACTAAGTTTCTAATGGGATAGTTTGTCAGATCGACTTACACTGAAGATTCCAATTTTCAAAATTCCAGTTCCTGCTTTGTTCTTATTAGAATAAGGTCATATTCAACGGTCTGATTGATTATATTTGATATCGTTAATCGGTTGGGTTGACTCTCGGAGTAATGTCCTTCCATGTTGACTAGGTTTCTAATGGGATAGTTTGTAAGATCGACTTACACCGAAGGTTCCGATTTTCAAAATTCCAGTTCTTGCTTTGTTCTTATTCCAATCAGGTCATATTCAACGGTCTGATTGATTATATTCGATACCATTAATCGGTTGGGTCCGTTTTGATCGTCGGAGTAATGTCCTTCCATGATGACTAGGTTTCTAATGGGATAGTTTGTCAGATCGACTTACACCGAAGATTCTGATTTTCAAAATTCCAGTTCCTGCTTCGTTCTTATTCCAATAAATTGATATTCAACGGTCTGAATGATTATATTTGATACCGTTAATCGGTTGGGTCCGTTTTGATCGTCGGAGTAATGTCCTTCCATGTTGACTAGGTTTCTAATGGGATAGTTTGTAAGATCGACTTACACCTAAGGTTCCGATTTTCAAAATTCCAAATCCTGCTTCGTTCTTATTCCAATAAGGTCATATTCAACGGTCCGATTGATTATATTTGATACCGTTAATCGGTTGGGTCTGTTTTGATCGTCGGAGTAATGTTCTTCCATGTTGACTAGGTTTCTAATTGGATAGTTTGTAAGATCGACTTACACCGAAGGTTCCGATTTCCAAAGTTCCAGTTCCTGCTTTGTTCGTATTAAAATAAGGTCATATTCAACTATCCGACTGATTATATTTGATATTGTTAGTCGGCTGGGTCCGTTTTGATCGTCAGAGTAATGTCTTTACATGTTGACTAGGTTTCTAATGAGATAGATTGTCAGATCGACTTACACTGAAGATTACGATTTTCAAATTTCCAGTTCCTGCTTCGTTCTTATTCCACTAAGGTCATATTCAACGGTCTGATCGATTATATTTGATACCGTTAATCGGTTGGGTCCGTTTTGACCGATGGAGTAATGTTCTTCCATGTTGACTAGGTTTCTAATTGGATAGTTTGTAAGATCGACTTACACCGAAGGTTCTGATTTTCAAAATTCCAGTTCCTGCTTCGTTCTTCTTCCAATAAAGTCATATTCAACGGTTTGATTGATTATATTTGATACCGTTAATCGGTTGGGTCTGTTTTGATCGTCGGAGTAATGTTCTTCCATGTTGACTAGGTTTCTAATTGGATAGTTTGTAAGATCGACTTACACCGAAGGTTCTGATTTTCAAAATTTCAGTTTCTGCTTCGTTCTTATTCCAATAAAGTCATATTCAACGGTCTGATTGATTATATTTGATATCGTTAATCGGTTGGGTCTGTTTTCATCGTCGGAGTAATGTATTTCCATGTTGACTAGGTTTCTAATGGGATAGTTTGTCAGATCGACTTACACCGAAGACTCCGATTTTCAAAATTCCAGTTCCTGCTTCATTCTTATTCCAATAAGGTCATATTCAACGGTGTGATTGATTATATTTGTTACCGTTAATCGGTTGGGTCCGTTTTGACCGTTGGAGTAATGTTCTTCCTTGTTGACTAGGTTTCTAATGGGATAGTTTGTAAGATCCACTAACACCTAAGGTTTCGATTTTCAAAATTCCAGTTCGTGCTTCGTTCTTATTCCAATAAGGTCATATTCAATGGTCCGATTGATTATATTTGATACTGTTAATCGGTTGGTCCCGTTTTGATCGTCGGAGCAATGTCCTTCCATGTTGACTAGGTTTCTAAGGGGATAGTTTGTAAGATCGACTTACACCGAAGGTTTTGATTTCTAAAATTCTAGTTCCTGCTTCGTTCTTATTCCAATAAGGTCATATTCAACGGTCCGATTGATTATATTTGATACCGTTAATCGGTTGGGTCCGTTTTGATCGTCGGAGTAATGTCCTTCCATGTTGACTAGGTTTCTAATGGGATAGTTTGTAAGATCGACGTACACTGAAGGTTCCGATTTCTAAAATTCCAGTTCCTGCTTCGTTCTTATTCCAATCAGGTCATATTCAACGGTCCGACTGATTATATTTGATACTGTTAGTCGGCTGGGTCCGTTTTGATCGTTAGAGTAATGTCTTTCCATGTTTACTAGGTTTCTAATGGGATAGTTTTTCAGATCAACTTACACCGAAGATTCCGATTTTCAAAATTCCAGTTCCTGCTTCGTTCCTATTCCAATAAGGTAATATTCAACGGTCCGATTGATTATATTTGATACCGTTAATCGGTTGGGTCCGTTTTGATCGTCGGAGTAATGTCCTTCCATGTTGACCAGGTTTTTAATGGGATAGTTTGTAAGATCAACTTACACCTAACATTCCGATTTTCAAAATTCCAGTTTCTGCTTCGTTCTTATTCCAATAAGGACATATTCAACGGTCCAATTGATTATTTTTGATACCGTTAATCGGTTGGGTCCGTTTAGACCGTCGTAGTAATGTTCTTCCATGTTGACTAGGTTCCTAATGGGATAGTTTGTAAGATCGACTTACACCGATGGTTCTGATTTTCAAAATTCCAGTTCCTGCTTCGTTCTTATTTCAATCAAGTCATATTCAATGGTCCGATTGATTATATTCGATACCGTTAATCGGTTGGGTCCGTTTTGATCGTCGGAGTAATGTCCTTCCATGTTGACTAGGTTTCTAATGGGATAGTTTGTCAGATCGACTTACACCGAAGATTCCGATTTTCAAAATTCCAGTTTCTGCTTCGTCCTTATTCCAATAAGGTCATATTCAACGGTCCGATTAATTATATTTGATATCGTTAATCGGTTGAGTCCATTTTGACCGTCGGAGTAATGTTCTTCCATGTTGACTAGGTTTCTAATGGGATAGTTTGTAAGATCGCCTTACACTGAAGGTGCCGATTTCCAAAATTTCAGTTCCTGCTTCGTTCTTATTCCAATAAATTCATATTCAACATTCTGATTGATTATATTTGATACCGTTAATCGGTTGGGTCCGTTTTGATCGTCGGAGTAATGTCCTTCCATGTTGACTAGGTTTCTAATGGGATAGTTTGTCAGATCGACTTACACTGAAGATTCCAATTTTCAAAATTCCAGTTCCTGCTTTGTTCTTATTAGAATAAGGTCATATTCAACGGTCTGATTGATTATATTTGATATCGTTAATCGGTTGGGTCCTTTTTGACTCTCGGAGTAATGTCCTTCCATGTTGACTAGGTTTCTATTGGGATAGTTTGTAAGATCGACTTACACCGAAGTTTCCGATTTTCAAAATTCCAGTTCCTGCTTTGTTCTTATTCCAATAAGGTCATATTCAACGGTCCGATTGATTATATTTGATACCGTTAATCGGTTGGGTCCGTTTTAATCGTCGGAGTAATGTCCTTCCATGTTGACTAGGTTTCTAATGGGATAGTTTGTAAGATCGACGTACACTGAAGGTTCCGATTTCTAAAATTCCAGTTCCTGCTTCGTTCTTATTCCAATCAGGTCATATTCAACGGTCCGACTGATTATATTAGATATTGTTAGTCGGCTGGGTCCGTTTTGATCGTTAGAGTAATGTCTTTCCATGTTTACTATGTTTCTAATGGGATAGTTTGTCAGATCGACTTACACCAAAGATTCCGATTTTCAAAATTCCAGTTCCTGCTTCGTTCTTATTCCAAAAAGGTCATATTTGTAACACCCTAACCCTTAACCGCCGATTATTAACTTTAATAAAAAAAACGTTAAGGACATAGGAAGTTACAACATAATGAAAACGCATTTTCATAAAACATCAACATATCAAAATATATTTGATTCACATACAGCAGCGGAAAAATAACAAACACACTTATAACCAAGCATGCATATAGTATACAAAAATATATACATAGTTTTCAAAAGTGGCACTGTCTACATCAGAGACAAATGCCAAGTTAATACACAACAAAAGATTACCCCAAAACGTAGTGTTACAACCATCAGAGCACTAGACTCTATCTAGGGTACATATCTAAACTCAAAAGATAAAGGGTAGCCAAGCTAAACCCTCACCACTACACAAGTTCTATACGACAACAGCTAATCCTCGACGATATGCTCGTCTTCCTGAAAATCTGGATCCCCAAAGATCCAGCACATAACACAAAACAGAGAGTGTTAGTAAAACATAATCAACACAATATAAACAGCACAATAATAAGTAGGGTATCTACACTTTACCCATCATGCATATTTTAACTCACGCACATGCATCATCAATTATCGTCAATCATTTATTCATTAATCACAAGTACTCAAAACATATCAACACTTTAAGCAATTAAGTCAACAGATGGAAATTATCAATCATCAATTACCATGCACACATAATTCTTCAAGCACAAAACTCATCAATAACAATTACCACTTAACAACCATTATGCACACATAATTCCTAAAGTGCACACTAATGTCAAGTAGAATGTATGTTCCTAAAATGCACTCTAATGCATGTGGTACCAATTCCTGCTCAGCTTTAGAGTCATGGCGGACTGTTGGATAAACTTATATCCCTTGTGTACCTCTCATTCGCCATAAAAGGACAGTCGTACACTTGACCAACCGAAGCTGGATTACTTCTGCACCTCTCATTCGCCATATAAGGACGGTCGTGCATATGACCAATAATAATTGGATTTCATTCTTACCCATAAAGAGCATACATACCATCATGAAATGCATGTATGTTCACTTAGCAATTATTGATATTTACACCTACATATGCTCAAATATGTGTGTACACTACCAATACTCATGCTAACTTCAACAAGTAGGCACTTATGGCCAATCATAATACAAGCATGCGTAAATCATCAAACATGGTTCACAACATCATCAACAACATCATACTAAACCAAAACTCCAAATAAACATAAATGTTTCTAAGGTAAATCCAATCCTTTGGATACCATACCAATTCAATTATATTCATCAATTCCCACACATCAATTTATACTATTATCAAACTCAAAACCCCTTTCAAAATAATTAAATAATTTGATATACAAAAGTGCCGTTTTCTTGAACAATTACTCTTTAGGAAGCATTAAGAATGAGTTAAAATAGTGGGCAAGGTTTCCAAAACATATTATGAGAATGCAGTAGCAAAAAGTCACCCCCGCGCGCACCAAGACCCCCAGAACAGCCCAACTGAGTGTGATATTCTGGCTTGGTCGCTACAAGCGCAGATCCGTCGCTACAAGCGCGGATAGGCAGAACCTGGTCGCTACAAGCGCCCAGTTGGTCGCTACAAGCGCAGGCTTGTCGCTACAAGCGCAGATCCGTCGCTACAAGCGCAGACAGACAGAACCTGGTCGCTACAAGCGACAGCCCGTCGCTACAGCGACCGTGACAGCACAGTTATGTGTAAAAATGTGATTTTCCACCATTTTTGCTCATTCAAGGTTACCCAAAGTTCCAGAACATGTTAAAAACGATTTTCCATCATAAAACATCATTTAAAAACAATCACAAGCAAGGCTTATATCTAGCAAAGAAATTAGGGTTTAAAACACTAAACTTTTCATAACTTTTCTTATGAATTCAAAACACAATAACTCACAACCAAACATACTAGCATCATCACTTAGCATCAAGCAAGCATAACATGATCATTTAACATCTTTAAACCATAAAAACTTCTATCAAAACCTAGACAAAGTGAAGGAGAAGTTTGGGATGGAGAAATAGACATTCTCCCCTTCTCTTAATCACTTAAGAACAAGTAATACTAACTCTCTTACCTTGAAATGATGATTCTCTAACAAAACTCAAGCTTTCTCTTGCTCTCTTGCTCTTGCCCTAGCTTCCTCTTGCTTTCTCTCCTTCTCTTCTCCTTCTCTTTCACGTTTTCTTCTTCTCCAAAAAGCAATGAATAGTGATTCACAAGTCTTTGTGATTATCTTATAATCCAATCCAATTAATCATGGCCATCCATTTAATATCTTAACTCATGATCAATCCTAGCCCTTCAATCCAATCCAAGCTCACTACTATCATATCCACTTGATCATTACTACTCATAAACCCAAAAGCCCAATACTATTCATCCTCTTGGCCCAAATTCGCCCAAAACCCTAAAAACTCGATTACGAACTTATTCTCGCGCCAAATAATTATTCCTCGATTACTAGAAAATATTTTTAAATGCAAATCCATAAAATAAAATATATAAAAATATAACATACGAAAATAGGGTCGTTACAACTCTACCCCCCTAAAAAGAATTTTCGCCCTCGAAAATACCTGAAAACAACTCTGGATAGGAGTCTCGCATCTTGCTCTCGATTCAAACCAACACAAAGGTGTTCTACATCTTCCCCCATACAACGCTTCAAAAGGTGTCATACCAATGCTCGAATGAAAACTGTTGTTATACGTAAACTCAATCAACGGTAAGCAAGCTTCCCAACTCACTCCTTGTTCCAAAATGCACGATCTTAATAAATCCTCCAATGATTGAATCGTCCTCTCTGACTGACCATCCGTCTGCGGGTGATAAGCAGAACTCATCCGCAACTTAGTCCCCAACGCCTCTTGCAAACTCTCCCAAAACCTTGAAGTAAAACGGGGATCTCGATCTGATACTATACTCGACGGAATTCCATGCAATCTCACGATTTGCTCAACATAAATCTCAGCCAACTTCGGTACTAGCATACCGGTCTTGATAGCTATGAAATGAGCAGACTTTGTTAACCTGTCGACAACTACCCAAATCATATTGTTACCTTTCGACGTCTTCGGCAAACCGCTTACAAAATCCATCGCAATTCTATCCCATTTCCACTCTGGAATAAACATAGGTTGCAATAGCCCCGACGGCTTTTGATGCTCCACCTTGGACTTTTGACAAGTCAAACACGCGAAAACAAACTCGGCGATCTCTTTCTTCATCCCTTGCCACCAAAACATTTTCCTCAGATCTTGATACATCTTAGTAACACCAGGATGAATACTTAAGTTGCTTCTGTGACCTTCCTCCAAGATCATCCGCTTCAACTCAGGCACATCAGGTACACATAACCTTCCCTGACACCTCATCACACCTTTCTCATCGATCTCAACGTTTACCTTTTTCCCTTGCTCGATGAGCGTCTTAAGCTTCGTCAACCTCAACATTCCTAGCTTCACGCTTCTGGTTGTCCTTTCACAAACCAAACTGAGGTCTCTAAACTCTTCAATCAATCTCAGTTCCTTCGCCATCAGAGACGACATATGCAAAGACTTCCTACTCAACGCATCGGCTACCACATTAGCCTTACCCGGGTGATAACTCAACTTGAAATCATAATCCTTAAGAAACTCTAACCATCTTCTTTGCCTCATATTGAGCTCCTTCTGATCAAACAAGTATTTCAGACTCTTGTGATCGCTGAAAACCTCGAATCTTGACCCATACAAGTAGTGCCTCCAAATCTTGAGAACAAACACGACAGCAGCTAGCTCCAAATCATGCGTAGGATAGTTCCTCTCATGAATCTTCAGCTGTCTTGATGCATAAGCAACGACTTGTCCCCTCTGCATCAACACACCACCTGGACCCATCTTCGACGCATCACAATAAACCACGAACGGTTCCTTCGGATTTGGCAGAATTAGCACAGGTGCAGATGTCAACCTCCTCTTCAGCTCTTGGAAACTCTGCTCACACTTGTCATCCCAAATGAAAGCTTGACTCTTCCTAGTCAACTGTGTCAACGGCAACGCCAACTTTGAAAATCCTTCGATGAACCTCCGATAGTAACCGGCCAAACCAAGAAAACTTCGGATCTCAGTAACAGACTCCGGCGTTCCCCAATCTTGCACGGCCTCTACCTTAGCAGGATCCACTGCTATACCACCACTTGAAATGACGTGACCCAAAAAGCTAACTTTATGCAACCAAAATTCACACTTAGAAAATTTTGCATAAAGCTTCTTCTCGCGCAACACCTCCAACACAATCCTCAAATGCTCGGCATGTTCCTCTTCCGTTTTCGAGTATACCAAAATATTGTCTATGAAGACCACCACGAATCGATCCAAAAAGGAATGAAATATACGATTCATATATTCCATAAACACTCCAGGTGCATTAGTAACTCCAAAAGGCATAACAGCGTACTCGTAGTGACCATACCTTGTCCTGAAAGCAGTCTTCGGTATATTCTCCACCTTAACTCTTATCTGATGATATCCCGATCTCAAATCAATCTTGCTGAACACACAGGCTCCCACTAACTGATCCATCAAATCATCTATCCTCGGAAGTGGATACTTGTTCTTGATAGTTGCTTTATTCAACTGACGATAATCGATGCACAGACGCATACTACCATCTTTCTTCTTTACCAACAGAACCGGCGCACCCCACGGCGATACACTCGGTCTTACAAACTTTTTCTCTAACAATTCCTCCAATTGTTCCTTCAACTTTTCTAGCTCAGCAGCTGACATACGATACGGCGCCATCGAAATTGGACTAGTACCAGGTACTATGTCAATTGCGAATTCAACCTCTCTCTCGGGTGGTAAATCCAAAATGTCATCTGGAAAAACATCTGTGAAATCACGCACCACCGGCAACGCATCAACCTCCATCTTCTCTTCCACTCTTAACGAAGCAAACATAGCAAACACGTCCTCTTGAGCCTTCACTGATCTTACCACTTCTCGACAACACATGAGCATTCGAACACAACTCTGGCTCCAGTCTTGGGAACATAACCGTCTTCTTACCACAGTTGATATGAACCCGATTAAATTCTAACCAGTTCATACCAAAGATAACGTCTATTCCGCTCAACGGAATGCAGACTAAATCCATTCCAAAGTGTCGACCATACATAGTGACTGGACAGTCAACACAGACTTGAGTAGTCGATACCGAACCACTTGCAGGCGTTTCTATAACCATGCGTCCCATCATATTTTCTACTCTAAGACCCAACCTCTTAACGCAATCCACAGAAATAAACGAATGGGTAGCACCCGTATCGATAATAGCAGACAAAGGAGTATTATTGATAAAGCATGTACCTCTGATCAAGTTGTCAGCCTCTGCATCACCACCATCCAAAGCCAACACTTTTCCCCCAGCCGCTCTTGGCTTCTTGCACACCTTGCTCTTGTGACCCGCTTCCTTGCAGTTGAAGCAAACTAGACCTTTCTTGCATTGATCAGCCATGTGGCCAGGATCCCCACATTTAAAACATCCTACTTCATTCTCCGGACACTCATAGAAACGATGTCCCAGCTGTCCACACTTAAAACAATTCTTACCACCCCCAGTTTTACCACCACTGCTTCCACCTCCATCCGGCTTCTTTCTCCCGATTATCATAAGGCTTTCCTCTTCCGAAGGCTCTCCTCCTCTTCTCATTCACAGCCTTGTAGTAGTTAGTCTTGGCTTCCTGTGCTGCTCTATCAGCCATCCTACTCACAGCCTTCTGAACCATGGCATTCGCCATCAATTCCATCGCATCGGCAAATGCTTTTTGTGCCATAACCTGAACCAACACCACGCACCACGAGTGAGGATACACTTCGCTTCCTCAAAACAGTATAAACAGTGTTTTCCTAACACATGTTACACAAAGGGTAATCTACACCTAATTGATCCAATGGATCGACCTGCTCTGATACCACTATTGTAACACCCTAACCCTTAACCGCCGATTATTAACTTTAATAAAAAAAACGTTAAGGACATAGGAAGTTACAACATAATGAAAACGCATTTTCATAAAACATCAACATATCAAAATATATTTGATTCACATACAGCAGCGGAAAAATAACAAACACACTTATAACCAAGCATGCATATAGTATACAAAAATATATACATAGTTTTCAAAAGTGGCACTGTCTACATCAGAGACAAATGCCAAGTTAATACACAACAAAAGATTACCCCAAAACGTAGTGTTACAACCATCAGAGCACTAGACTCTATCTAGGGTACATATCTAAACTCAAAAGATAAAGGGTAGCCAAGCTAAACCCTCACCACTACACAAGTTCTATACGACAACAGCTAATCCTCGACGATATGCTCGTCTTCCTGAAAATCTGGATCCCCAAAGATCCAGCACATAACACAAAACAGAGAGTGTTAGTAAAACATAATCAACACAATATAAACAGCACAATAATAAGTAGGGTATCTACACTTTACCCATCATGCATATTTTAACTCACGCACATGCATCATCAATTATCGTCAATCATTTATTCATTAATCACAAGTACTCAAAACATATCAACACTTTAAGCAATTAAGTCAACAGATGGAAATTATCAATCATCAATTACCATGCACACATAATTCTTCAAGCACAAAACTCATCAATAACAATTACCACTTAACAACCATTATGCACACATAATTCCTAAAGTGCACACTAATGTCAAGTAGAATGTATGTTCCTAAAATGCACTCTAATGCATGTGGTACCAATTCCTGCTCAGCTTTAGAGTCATGGCGGACTGTTGGATAAACTTATATCCCTTGTGTACCTCTCATTCGCCATAAAAGGACAGTCGTACACTTGACCAACCGAAGCTGGATTACTTCTGCACCTCTCATTCGCCATATAAGGACGGTCGTGCATATGACCAATAATAATTGGATTTCATTCTTACCCATAAAGAGCATACATACCATCATGAAATGCATGTATGTTCACTTAGCAATTATTGATATTTACACCTACATATGCTCAAATATGTGTGTACACTACCAATACTCATGCTAACTTCAACAAGTAGGCACTTATGGCCAATCATAATACAAGCATGCGTAAATCATCAAACATGGTTCACAACATCATCAACAACATCATACTAAACCAAAACTCCAAATAAACATAAATGTTTCTAAGGTAAATCCAATCCTTTGGATACCATACCAATTCAATTATATTCATCAATTCCCACACATCAATTTATACTATTATCAAACTCAAAACCCCTTTCAAAATAATTAAATAATTTGATATACAAAAGTGCCGTTTTCTTGAACAATTACTCTTTAGGAAGCATTAAGAATGAGTTAAAATAGTGGGCAAGGTTTCCAAAACATATTATGAGAATGCAGTAGCAAAAAGTCACCCCCGCGCGCACCAAGACCCCCAGAACAGCCCAACTGAGTGTGATATTCTGGCTTGGTCGCTACAAGCGCAGATCCGTCGCTACAAGCGCGGATAGGCAGAACCTGGTCGCTACAAGCGCCCAGTTGGTCGCTACAAGCGCAGGCTTGTCGCTACAAGCGCAGATCCGTCGCTACAAGCGCAGACAGACAGAACCTGGTCGCTACAAGCGACAGCCCGTCGCTACAGCGACCGTGACAGCACAGTTATGTGTAAAAATGTGATTTTCCACCATTTTTGCTCATTCAAGGTTACCCAAAGTTCCAGAACATGTTAAAAACGATTTTCCATCATAAAACATCATTTAAAAACAATCACAAGCAAGGCTTATATCTAGCAAAGAAATTAGGGTTTAAAACACTAAACTTTTCATAACTTTTCTTATGAATTCAAAACACAATAACTCACAACCAAACATACTAGCATCATCACTTAGCATCAAGCAAGCATAACATGATCATTTAACATCTTTAAACCATAAAAACTTCTATCAAAACCTAGACAAAGTGAAGGAGAAGTTTGGGATGGAGAAATAGACATTCTCCCCTTCTCTTAATCACTTAAGAACAAGTAATACTAACTCTCTTACCTTGAAATGATGATTCTCTAACAAAACTCAAGCTTTCTCTTGCTCTCTTGCTCTTGCCCTAGCTTCCTCTTGCTTTCTCTCCTTCTCTTCTCCTTCTCTTTCACGTTTTCTTCTTCTCCAAAAAGCAATGAATAGTGATTCACAAGTCTTTGTGATTATCTTATAATCCAATCCAATTAATCATGGCCATCCATTTAATATCTTAACTCATGATCAATCCTAGCCCTTCAATCCAATCCAAGCTCACTACTATCATATCCACTTGATCATTACTACTCATAAACCCAAAAGCCCAATACTATTCATCCTCTTGGCCCAAATTCGCCCAAAACCCTAAAAACTCGATTACGAACTTATTCTCGCGCCAAATAATTATTCCTCGATTACTAGAAAATATTTTTAAATGCAAATCCATAAAATAAAATATATAAAAATATAACATACGAAAATAGGGTCGTTACAACTCTACCCCCCTAAAAAGAATTTTCGCCCTCGAAAATACCTGAAAACAACTCTGGATAGGAGTCTCGCATCTTGCTCTCGATTCAAACCAACACAAAGGTGTTCTACATCTTCCCCCATACAACGCTTCAAAAGGTGTCATACCAATGCTCGAATGAAAACTGTTGTTATACGTAAACTCAATCAACGGTAAGCAAGCTTCCCAACTCACTCCTTGTTCCAAAATGCACGATCTTAATAAATCCTCCAATGATTGAATCGTCCTCTCTGACTGACCATCCGTCTGCGGGTGATAAGCAGAACTCATCCGCAACTTAGTCCCCAACGCCTCTTGCAAACTCTCCCAAAACCTTGAAGTAAAACGGGGATCTCGATCTGATACTATACTCGACGGAATTCCATGCAATCTCACGATTTGCTCAACATAAATCTCAGCCAACTTCGGTACTAGCATACCGGTCTTGATAGCTATGAAATGAGCAGACTTTGTTAACCTGTCGACAACTACCCAAATCATATTGTTACCTTTCGACGTCTTCGGCAAACCGCTTACAAAATCCATCGCAATTCTATCCCATTTCCACTCTGGAATAAACATAGGTTGCAATAGCCCCGACGGCTTTTGATGCTCCACCTTGGACTTTTGACAAGTCAAACACGCGAAAACAAACTCGGCGATCTCTTTCTTCATCCCTTGCCACCAAAACATTTTCCTCAGATCTTGATACATCTTAGTAACACCAGGATGAATACTTAAGTTGCTTCTGTGACCTTCCTCCAAGATCATCCGCTTCAACTCAGGCACATCAGGTACACATAACCTTCCCTGACACCTCATCACACCTTTCTCATCGATCTCAACGTTTACCTTTTTCCCTTGCTCGATGAGCGTCTTAAGCTTCGTCAACCTCAACATTCCTAGCTTCACGCTTCTGGTTGTCCTTTCACAAACCAAACTGAGGTCTCTAAACTCTTCAATCAATCTCAGTTCCTTCGCCATCAGAGACGACATATGCAAAGACTTCCTACTCAACGCATCGGCTACCACATTAGCCTTACCCGGGTGATAACTCAACTTGAAATCATAATCCTTAAGAAACTCTAACCATCTTCTTTGCCTCATATTGAGCTCCTTCTGATCAAACAAGTATTTCAGACTCTTGTGATCGCTGAAAACCTCGAATCTTGACCCATACAAGTAGTGCCTCCAAATCTTGAGAACAAACACGACAGCAGCTAGCTCCAAATCATGCGTAGGATAGTTCCTCTCATGAATCTTCAGCTGTCTTGATGCATAAGCAACGACTTGTCCCCTCTGCATCAACACACCACCTGGACCCATCTTCGACGCATCACAATAAACCACGAACGGTTCCTTCGGATTTGGCAGAATTAGCACAGGTGCAGATGTCAACCTCCTCTTCAGCTCTTGGAAACTCTGCTCACACTTGTCATCCCAAATGAAAGCTTGACTCTTCCTAGTCAACTGTGTCAACGGCAATGCCAACTTTGAAAATCCTTCGATGAACCTCCGATAGTAACCGGCCAAACCAAGAAAACTTCGGATCTCAGTAACAGACTCCGGCGTTCCCCAATCTTGCACGGCCTCTACCTTAGCAGGATCCACTGCTATACCACCACTTGAAATGACGTGACCCAAAAAGCTAACTTTATGCAACCAAAATTCACACTTAGAAAATTTTGCATAAAGCTTCTTCTCGCGCAACACCTCCAACACAATCCTCAAATGCTCGGCATGTTCCTCTTCCGTTTTCGAGTATACCAAAATATTGTCTATGAAGACCACCACGAATCGATCCAAAAAGGAATGAAATATACGATTCATATATTCCATAAACACTCCAGGTGCATTAGTAACTCCAAAAGGCATAACAGCGTACTCGTAGTGACCATACCTTGTCCTGAAAGCAGTCTTCGGTATATTCTCCACCTTAACTCTTATCTGATGATATCCCGATCTCAAATCAATCTTGCTGAACACACAGGCTCCCACTAACTGATCCATCAAATCATCTATCCTCGGAAGTGGATACTTGTTCTTGATAGTTGCTTTATTCAACTGACGATAATCGATGCACAGACGCATACTACCATCTTTCTTCTTTACCAACAGAACCGGCGCACCCCACGGCGATACACTCGGTCTTACAAACTTTTTCTCTAACAATTCCTCCAATTGTTCCTTCAACTTTTCTAGCTCAGCAGCTGACATACGATACGGCGCCATCGAAATTGGACTAGTACCAGGTACTATGTCAATTGCGAATTCAACCTCTCTCTCGGGTGGTAAATCCAAAATGTCATCTGGAAAAACATCTGTGAAATCACGCACCACCGGCAACGCATCAACCTCCATCTTCTCTTCCACTCTTAACGAAGCAAACATAGCAAACACGTCCTCTTGAGCCTTCACTGATCTTACCACTTCTCGACAACACATGAGCATTCGAACACAACTCTGGCTCCAGTCTTGGGAACATAACCGTCTTCTTACCACAGTTGATATGAACCCGATTAAATTCTAACCAGTTCATACCAAAGATAACGTCTATTCCGCTCAACGGAATGCAGACTAAATCCATTCCAAAGTGTCGACCATACATAGTGACTGGACAGTCAACACAGACTTGAGTAGTCGATACCGAACCACTTGCAGGCGTTTCTATAACCATGCGTCCCATCATATTTTCTACTCTAAGACCCAACCTCTTAACGCAATCCACAGAAATAAACGAATGGGTAGCACCCGTATCGATAATAGCAGACAAAGGAGTATTATTGATAAAGCATGTACCTCTGATCAAGTTGTCAGCCTCTGCATCACCACCATCCAAAGCCAACACTTTTCCCCCAGCCGCTCTTGGCTTCTTGCACACCTTGCTCTTGTGACCCGCTTCCTTGCAGTTGAAGCAAACTAGACCTTTCTTGCATTGATCAGCCATGTGGCCAGGATCCCCACATTTAAAACATCCTACTTCATTCTCCGGACACTCATAGAAACGATGTCCCAGCTGTCCACACTTAAAACAATTCTTACCACCCCCAGTTTTACCACCACTGCTTCCACCTCCATCCGGCTTCTTTCCCCGATTATCATAAGGCTTTCCTCTTCCGAAGGCTCTCCTCCTCTTCTCATTCACAGCCTTGTAGTAGTTAGTCTTGGCTTCCTGTGCTGCTCTATCAGCCATCCTACTCACAGCCTTCTGAACCATGGCATTCGCCATCAATTCCATCGCATCGGCAAATGCTTTTTGTGCCATAACCTGAACCAACACCACGCACCACGAGTGAGGATACACTTCGCTTCCTCAAAACAGTATAAACAGTGTTTTCCTAACACATGTTACACAAAGGGTAATCTACACCTAATTGATCCAATGGATCGACCTGCTCTGATACCACTATTGTAACACCCTAACCCTTAACCGCCGATTATTAACTTTAATAAAAAAAACGTTAAGGACATAGGAAGTTACAACATAATGAAAACGCATTTTCATAAAACATCAACATATCAAAATATATTTGATTCACATACAGCAGCGGAAAAATAACAAACACACTTATAACCAAGTATGCATATAGTATACAAAAATATATACATAGTTTTCAAAAGTGGCACTGTCTACATCAGAGACAAATGCCAAGTTAATACACAACAAAAGATTACCCCAAAACGTAGTGTTACAACCATCAGAGCACTAGACTCTATCTAGGGTACATATCTAAACTCAAAAGATAAAGGGTAGCCAAGCTAAACCCTCACCACTACACAAGTTCTATACGACAACAGCTAATCCTCGACGATATGCTCGTCTTCCTGAAAATCTGGATCCCCAAAGATCCAGCACATAACACAAAACAGAGAGTGTTAGTAAAACATAATCAACACAATATAAACAGCACAATAATAAGTAGGGTATCTACACTTTACCCATCATGCATATTTTAACTCACGCACATGCATCATCAATTATCGTCAATCATTTATTCATTAATCACAAGTACTCAAAACATATCAACACTTTAAGCAATTAAGTCAACAGATGGAAATTATCAATCATCAATTACCATGCACACATAATTCTTCAAGCACAAAACTCATCAATAACAATTACCACTTAACAACCATTATGCACACATAATTCCTAAAGTGCACACTAATGTCAAGTAGAATGTATGTTCCTAAAATGCACTCTAATGCATGTGGTACCAATTCCTGCTCAGCTTTAGAGTCATGGCGGACTGTTGGATAAACTTATATCCCTTGTGTACCTCTCATTCGCCATAAAAGGACAGTCGTACACTTGACCAACCGAAGCTGGATTACTTCTGCACCTCTCATTCGCCATATAAGGACGGTCGTGCATATGACCAATAATAATTGGATTTCATTCTTACCCATAAAGAGCATACATACCATCATGAAATGCATGTATGTTCACTTAGCAATTATTGATATTTACACCTACATATGCTCAAATATGTGTGTACACTACCAATACTCATGCTAACTTCAACAAGTAGGCACTTATGGCCAATCATAATACAAGCATGCGTAAATCATCAAACATGGTTCACAACATCATCAACAACATCATACTAAACCAAAACTCCAAATAAACATAAATGTTTCTAAGGTAAATCCAATCCTTTGGATACCATACCAATTCAATTATATTCATCAATTCCCACACATCAATTTATACTATTATCAAACTCAAAACCCCTTTCAAAATAATTAAATAATTTGATATACAAAAGTGCCGTTTTCTTGAACAATTACTCTTTAGGAAGCATTAAGAATGAGTTAAAATAGTGGGCAAGGTTTCCAAAACATATTATGAGAATGCAGTAGCAAAAAGTCACCCCCGCGCGCACCAAGACCCCCAGAACAGCCCAACTGAGTGTGATATTCTGGCTTGGTCGCTACAAGCGCAGATCCGTCGCTACAAGCGCGGATAGGCAGAACCTGGTCGCTACAAGCGCCCAGTTGGTCGCTACAAGCGCAGGCTTGTCGCTACAAGCGCAGATCCGTCGCTACAAGCGCAGACAGACAGAACCTGGTCGCTACAAGCGACAGCCCGTCGCTACAGCGACCGTGACAGCACAGTTATGTGTAAAAATGTGATTTTCCACCATTTTTGCTCATTCAAGGTTACCCAAAGTTCCAGAACATGTTAAAAACGATTTTCCATCATAAAACATCATTTAAAAACAATCACAAGCAAGGCTTATATCTAGCAAAGAAATTAGGGTTTAAAACACTAAACTTTTCATAACTTTTCTTATGAATTCAAAACACAATAACTCACAACCAAACATACTAGCATCATCACTTAGCATCAAGCAAGCATAACATGATCATTTAACATCTTTAAACCATAAAAACTTCTATCAAAACCTAGACAAAGTGAAGGAGAAGTTTGGGATGGAGAAATAGACATTCTCCCCTTCTCTTAATCACTTAAGAACAAGTAATACTAACTCTCTTACCTTGAAATGATGATTCTCTAACAAAACTCAAGCTTTCTCTTGCTCTCTTGCTCTTGCCCTAGCTTCCTCTTGCTTTCTCTCCTTCTCTTCTCCTTCTCTTTCACGTTTTCTTCTTCTCCAAAAAGCAATGAATAGTGATTCACAAGTCTTTGTGATTATCTTATAATCCAATCCAATTAATCATGGCCATCCATTTAATATCTTAACTCATGATCAATCCTAGCCCTTCAATCCAATCCAAGCTCACTACTATCATATCCACTTGATCATTACTACTCATAAACCCAAAAGCCCAATACTATTCATCCTCTTGGCCCAAATTCGCCCAAAACCCTAAAAACTCGATTACGAACTTATTCTCGCGCCAAATAATTATTCCTCGATTACTAGAAAATATTTTTAAATGCAAATCCATAAAATAAAATATATAAAAATATAACATACGAAAATAGGGTCGTTACAATATTCAACGGTCCGATTGATTATATTTGATATCGTTAATCGGTTGAGTCCATTTTGACCGTCGGAGTAATGTTCTTCCATATTGACTAGGTTTCTAATGGGATAGTTTGTAAGATCTCCTTACACCGAAGGTTCCGATTTCCAAAATTTCAGTTCCTGCTTCGTTCTTATTCCAATAAATTCATATTCAACGGTCTGATTGATTATATTTGATACCGTTAATCGGTTGGGTCCGTTTTGATCGTCGGAGTAATGTCCTTCCAAGTTGACTAGGTTTCTAATGGGATAGTTTGTCAGATCGACTTACACCGAAGACTCCGATTTTCAAAATTCCAGTTCCTGCTTCGTTCTTATTCCAATAAGGTCATATTCAATGGTCCGATTGATTATATTTGATACTGTTAATCGGTTGGTCCCGTTTTGATCGTCGGAGCAATGTCCTTCCATGTTGACTAGGTTTCTAATGGGATAGTTTGTAAGATCGACTTACACCGGATGTTTTGATTTCTAAAATCTCAGTTCCTGCTTCGTTATTATTCCAACAAGGGCATATTCAATGGTCCGAGTAATTATATTTGATACCGTTAATCGGTTGGGTCCGTTTTGATCGTCGGAGTAATGTCCTTCCATGTTGACTAGGTTTCTAATGGGATAGTTTGTAAGATCGACGTACACTGAAGGTTCCGATTTCTAAAATTCCAGTTCCTCCTTCGTTCTTATTCCAATCAGGTCATATTCAACCGTCCGACTGATTATATTTGATACTGTTAGTCGGCTGGGTCCGTTTTGATCGTTAGAGTAATGTCTTTCCATGTTTACTAGGTTTCTAATGGGATAGTTTGTCAGATCGACTTACACCGAAGATTTCGATTTTCAAAATTCCAGTTCCTGCTTCGTTCCTATTCCAATAAGGTAATATTCAACGGTCCGATTGATTATATTTGATACCGTTAATCGGTTGGGTCCGTTTTGACCGTCGGAGTAATGTCCTTCCATGTTGACCAGGTTTTTAATGGGATAGTTTGTAAGATCAACTTACACCTAACGTTCCGATTTTCAAAATTCCAATTCCTGCTTCGTTCTTATTCCAATAAGGACATATTCAACGGTCCAATTGATTATTTTTGATACCGTTAATCGGTTGGGTCCGTTTAGACCGTCGTAGTAATGTTCTTCCATGTTGACTAGGTTTCTAATGGGATAGTTTGTAAGATCGACTTACACCGAAGGTTCTGATTTTCAAAATTCCAGTTCCTGCTTCGTTCTTATTTCAATAAAGTCATATTCAACGGTCCGATTGATTATATTCGATACCGTTAATCGGTTGGGTCCGTTTTGATCGTCGGAGTAATGTCCTTCCATGTTGACTAGGTTTCTAATGGGATAGTTTGTCAGATCGACTTACACCGAAGATTCCGATTTTCAAAATTCCAGTTCCTGCTTTGTTCTTATTCCAATAAGGTCATATTCAACGGTCCGATTGATTATATTTGATATCGTTAATCGGTTGAGTCCATTTTGACCGTCGGAGTAATGTTCTTCCATGTTGACTAGGTTTCTAATGGGATAGTTTGTAAGATCGCCTTACACTGAAGGTTCCGATTTCCAAAATTTCAGTTCCTGCTTCGTTCTTATTCCAATAAATTCATATTCAACGGTCTGATTTGATTATATTTGATACCGTTAATCGGTTGGGTCCGTTTTGATCGTCGGAGTAATGTCCTTCCTTGTTGACTAGGTTTCTAATGGGATAGTTTGTCAGATCGACTTACACTGAAGATTCCAATTTTCAAAATTCCAGTTCCAGCTTTGTTCTTATTAGAATAAGGTCATATTCAACAAGCTGATTGATTATATTTGATATCGTTAATCGGTTGGGTCCGTTTTGACTCTCGGAGTAATGTCATTCCATGTTGACTAGGTTTCTAATGGGATAGTTTGTAAGATCGATTTACACCGAAGGTTCCGATTTTCAAAATTCCAATTCCTCCTTTGTTCTTATTCCAATAAGGTCATATTCAACGGTCCAATTGATTATTTTTGATACCGTTAATCGGTTGGGTCCGTTTAGACCGTCGTAGTAATGTTCTTCCATGTTGACTAGGTTTCTAATGGGATAGTTTGTAAGATCGACTTACACCGAAGGTTCTGATTTTCAAAATTCCAGTTCCTGCTTCGTTCTTATTCCAATAAGGTCATATTCAACGGTCCGATTGATTATATTTGATATCGTTAATCGGTTGAGTCCATTTTGACCATCGGAGTGATGTTCTTCCATGTTGACTAGGTTTCTAATGGGATAGTTTGTAAGATCGCCTTACACCGAAGGTTCCGATTTCCAAAATTCCAGTTCCTGCTTCGTTCTTATTCCAATAAATTCATATTCAACGGTCTGAATGATTATATTTGATACCGTTAATCGGTTGGGTCCGTTTTGATCGTCGGAGTAATGTCCTTCCATGTTGACTAGGTTTCTAATGGGATAGTTTGTAAGATCGACTTACACCTAAGGTTCTGATTTTCAAAATTCCAGTTCCTGCTTCGTTCTTATTCCAATAAGGTTATATTCAACGGTCCGATTGATTATATTTGATACTGTTAATCGGTTGGTCCCATTTTGTTCGTCGGAGCAATGTCCTTCCGTGTTGACTAGGTTTCTAATGGGATAGTTTGTAAGATCGACTTACACCGAAGGTTCCGATTTTCAAAGTTCCAGTTCCTGCTTTGTTCGTATTAAAATAAGGTCATATTCAACGGTCCGACTGATTATATTTGATATTGTTAGTCGGCTGGGTCCGTTTTGATCGTCAGAGTAATGTCTTTCCATGTTGACTAGGTTTCTAATGAGATAGATTGTCAGATCGACTTACACTGAAGATTCCGATTTTCAAATTTCCAGTTCCTGCTTCGTTCTTATTCCAATAAGGTCATATTCAACGGTCTGATCGATTATATTTGATATCGTTAATCGGTTGGGTCCGTTTTGACCGTCGGAGTAATGTTCTTCCATGTTGACTAGGTTTCTAATTGGATAGTTTGTAAGATCGACTTACACCGAAGGTTCTGATTTTCAAAATTCCAGCTCCTGCTTCGTTCTTCTTCCAATAAAGTCATATTCAACGGTCCGATTGATTATATTTGATACCGTTAATCGGTTGGGTCCGTTTTGATCGTCGGAGTAATGTCCTTCCATGTTGACTAGGTTTCTAATGGGATAGTTTGTAAGATCGACGTACAATGAAGGTTCCGATTTCTAAAATTCCAGTTCCTGCTTCGTTCTTATTCCAATCAGGTCATATTCAACGGTCCGACTGATTATATTTGATACTGTTAGTCGGCTGGGTCCGTTTTGATCGTTAGAGTAATGTCCTTCCATGTTGACTAGGTTTCTAATGGGATAGTTTGTAAGATCGACGTACAATGAAGGTTCCGATTTCTAAAATTCCAGTTCCTGCTTCGTTCTTATTCCAATCAGGTCATATTCAACGGTCCGACTGATTATATTTGATACTGTTAGTCAGCTGGGTTTGTTTTGATTGTTAGAGTAATGTCTTTCCATGTTTACTAGGTTTCTAATGGGATAGTTTGTCAGATCGACTTACACCGAAGATTCCGATTTTCAAAATTCCAGTTCCTGCTTCGTTCCTATTCCAATAAGGTAATATTCAACGGTCCGATTGATTATATTTGATACCGTTAATCGGTTGGGTCCGTTTTGACCGTCGGAGTAATGTCCTTCCATGTTGACCAGGTTTTTAATGGGATAGTTTGTAAGATCAACTTACACCTAACGTTCCGATTTTCAAAATTCCCGTTTCTGCTTCGTTCTTATTCCAATAAGGACATATTCAACGGTCCAATTGATAATTTTCGATACCGTTAATCGGTTGGGTCCGTTTAGACCGTCGTAGTAATGTTCTTCCATGTTGACTAGGTTCCTAATGGGATAGTTTGTAAGATCGACTTACACCGAAGGTTCTGATTTTCAAAATTCCAGTTCCTGCTTCGTTCTTATTTCAATAAAGTCATATTTAGCGGTCCGATTGATTATATTCGATACCGTTAATCGGTTGGGTCCGTTTTGATCGTCGGAGTAATGTCCTTCCATGTTGACTAGGTTTCTAATGGGATAGTTTGTCAGATCGACTTACACCGAAGATTCCGATTTTCAAAATTCCAATTTCTGCTTCGTTCTTATTCCAATAAGTCATATTCAACGGTCCGATTAATTATATTTTGAAATTTCTGGCTTAGCAACTGGTAAGGAGGTTAAACTAGTTCTGATTAAACACTGGTTCTGAACCTAACAGGTTCTGAACTTGAAACTTAGCACAATTTAAATCACAATTATGCAGCAGAATTAAAAAGTGCAGAAATAAAAGAACACAAAGGTTTGTTAACCCAGTTCGGAGTAAACACCTCCTACTATGGGGGATACCAATCCAGGAAGGAATTCCACTATAGGAATTAATCCTTATGACTCAAGACACTGACTCCCAGTTCCCAGCCTAAGCAATTAACTTCCTCCTAGTCTTGAATTCTACCCAACACGTTGAGTATTAGAAAATCTCTAACTTCCTATCCAAGTAACTGCCCAGTTACTTGAACAACCCTTGAACTAAACCCAGTTCTGAAAACTACCCTGTTTTTGAAGAACACCCTTCAATACAAAAACTTCATTCGTACCTAAAGGCTTAGAATGAATTACAACTCTATAAAACTCTAAACCAACTCAAACAATGACTGGTGCACAAATAAAGCTAGAAGCTTAACACACTAAGACTCAATTCTCTGATCTAAAACTCTATATTTTTCGTAAGTCTTGAAAGCAGCAGCACTCCTCCTTTTATAATCTTCAGCAAGCAATATTAATCTGAATTAAATCTTCTGAATTGATATGTTTCTAAATTATGCAAGGCTCAATTAGGAAACATATAATTCTGCAATGTATCTCTTCAAAGATTGCTTCTGAAAATATGATCTTCATAAATACGAGTCAAATCTTCATTAGATCTTCCACAAATTAATCAGCATTCTAGAAGCATTAATCCATAATAAAACCTTAACATATCTTTCAAAGATTCGCGTAGAAATAGCTTGAAAAAGATCAGCTTCTGATGAAGTCAACCAAAGTCAACGCTGGCATCAGACTCTGAATTCAGCTTCTGAACAACTACAGTGCTTCTGAAGTAACTTTCAGCTTCTGATGGAATTTCCAGCTTCTGAATGGCTTCAAAATGAAAACTTTGCAACTAAAGATTTGTTCTAGACATGGAGATGCTACTATTCAACACATTGGATTTGCCAAAATATGCAGCCAACACCAAAATCCTCAACAATCTCCCCCTTTGGCAAATTTTTGGCTAAAACCAATGTTCACATAACCAAGTTCTTCAATCTCCCATAAAACTATCTCAGCAATGAAGAACTCCACAATTATATAACATAGCAAAGAGATTATCACAGATCAGCAGCGGATTTAAGCTATGTTTATACTAAAAACCAAACAGTTTCAGTATCAGACCACTGAAACACACTTTGCAGCTTCTGAACAAGCTCAGCACCACTTCAGGATCACTAAAACCACATAAAACACTCCCCCTGAAGCTTCACAAACGTGCAAACACATGTACAACCACTCCAACAATTAAATTCTCCTCCTGCAACTCATAAGACTCCCCCTTACTTCTGAACTATGTAAAAACATGATAAACTTTTGAAGCACATCACACTCAGGAATATAAAGACCTTGAACTCCCCCTGAGGTACACATTCTCCTTTAAACACATGTGCACTGCATTGGTTCTGAATGCTAAACAACATACTCAAAACTGCACAAACTACAAACTGACAGCTCACACTCTACACAGCTCATGTCTGATCTTAAACATAGGTTTTTCTCCCCCTTTTTAGCCACAAAATTATGACAAACCACAGGTTTAACATAGGGTTTAAAAACTGCACATACATCATCTGAATTAATCCCAACATTAACTTCAGACCCAGGATCAGACACACATTCAGCATTAGCAAAACTGGCAGGTACTCTATCTTCCTCACATCCAGTTTGCAATAATTGCTATAAATCCTTATGCTGACTAACATTTGAAGAACCACAACCAAAACCATTCCTCCCAGCAATTTGTTTCTCAAAATCAGCCACTCTTTTCTGATCACAAGTCCTAGCAACTTCAGATTTACAAGAAAATAGTACCTTCTGAGCAGGAACATGAACTTTGCTCCAGACTTTGGATGGTCCAGCACCAGAATTCTTCTGTGCTATAGGAATTGGCTTGCTGTCATTAGCAACAACCTTTCCCTTTCCTTTGTTCAGATTCTGAGCAATACCTTCACTCTTAGGTCTCCAAACTTTCTTGATTTTGCTCTTGTTCACAGCTGGTTCAACTTTTCTGTGTTGCAAATGTTTGGGATAACCATGCAATTTGTAACAAAAAGGTTTAATGTGACCCTTTTTACCACAATGATGACAGACCCAAGGTTGATTCCTTCTTTTGTTTCTGTTAAACTTCTGGGAATGCATCTGAGCATGCTTCTGAGGCAGCATCTGAACTTGCTTATGAGGTATCATTTGAGCTGGCTTCTGACCTTGCATCTGTGCTTGTTTCTGAGGTCTCCTCTTTGGTGTTCCAACCATAGAATCATGAGTTTGAGTAGCAGGAACAAACTGACTAACATGATTTTTCTCCTTGAGCTTCAGACTCTGATCAACATAACCTAACCCAGTTTTTCCTTGCTTCTGGACATCCAGAATTTCCTCCAACTTATCAGTAGCAGAGTTCATCATCCTAACTTGCTTCTTCATCTGATCAAGTTGGGAATTCAGTTGGCTCACTTCATCCTTTAAACCAGAGTTTTGTACCAAAAGTTCACCTTTCTCAGCCTCCAGTTGACAAATGTTCTTCTTCTGATCCACTACTTGATTGCAAACTTCTAAACTTCTGATGTATAGATTCTTGTAATTTTCAGCCAGTTCATCATATGAGAGTTTTGCAACTTCAGACACAGATGAGGCTACAGACTCTGAGTCAGACTCAGAAAATGTCTCAGACTCTGAAAATGCATCAGACTTTGAACCAGTTCCTGAGTTCTGTTTTAACCTTACCATCAGGCCTGTATTAACCTTAGCAGATTCACTCTCAGCATCTTCTTCAGAATCATCATCAGACCATGAAGCAACTATGCTCTTCTTCTTCTGCTTCTTAAGAAAAGTAGGACATTATGTCTTGATATGTCCAAAGCCCTCACACTCAAAGCACTGAACACCTTGTGATTGTTTACTATTTTCTTCAGTCTTGGCCCTTTTTAAATCATTATGAGGCTTGCTATTGTAAAACCTGATGTTCTGACACTTGGATTTTGACTTTCTATCAACAAGCTTCAGAATCTTATCAAACTGTTTCCCCAGCACCCCAAGTGCTTCTGATAAATCATTATCATCCTCATCTGGTTCTTGTTGATCATCAGCTTTAGAGTTTACAGCAAGAGCTATTCCTTTCCCTTTCTTCTTAGGCTGTTTGCAAAAAGCACTTTCAAAATTCAAAAGGGATCCAATCAGCTCCTCAACCTTCATAGTGGTAATATCATGGGCTTCTTCTATTGCTGTAACCTTCATATCAAACCTTCTGGACAGGGACCTGAGGATTTTTCTGACTAATTTCTCATCTGTCATCTTTTCCCCAAGAGAATCAAAGGAATTGGCCATGTCCAGCACATTCATGTAGAAATCCTGAATAGATTCTTCTTCCATCATCTTCAGGTTCTCAAACTTTGTTGTGAGAAGTTGAAGTCTGGATAGCTTAACCTTAGGGGTTCCTTCATGAGTGGTTTTCAGAATTTCCCAAGCATCTTTTGCCACAGTACACTGCTTGATGAGTCTGAACATGTTCTGATCCACACCATTGAAAATTCCATTTAGGGCCTTTGAGTTCCCATGAGACAGGTCATCCTCAGCTTTGGTCCATTCTTCTTCAGGTTTCAAAACTGCAGTTTTATTTCCATCTTTGTCTATAACCACAGGATGATCCCAACCTTTGATCACAGCCTTCCAAGTTCTGCTGTCAATGGAGTTTAGGAATGCACACATCCTTGATTTCCAGTACTCATAATTGGTGCCATCAAGTAGGGGTGGTCTGTTGACAGGGCCTCCTTCTCTCTCCATAAAGCCAGACATAAATACCTCTGGATCTCACCCAAATTACAGGCAGGGTGCCTGCTCTGATGCCAATTGAAATTTCTGGCTTAGCAACTGGTAAGGAGGTTAAACTGGTTCTGATTAAACACTGGTTCTGAACCTAACAGGTTCTGAACTTGAAACTTAGCACAATTTAAATCACAATTATGCAGCAGAATTAAAAAGTGCAGAAATAAAAGAACACAAAGGTTTGTTAACCCAGTTCGGAGTAAACACCTCCTACTCTGGGGGATACCAATCCAGGAAGGAATTCCACTATAGGAATTAATCCTTATGACTCAAGACACTGACTCCCAGTTCCCAGCCTAAGCAATTAACTTCCTCCTAGTCTTGAATTCTACCCAACACGTTGAGTATTAGAAAATCTCTAACTTCTTATCCAAGTAACTGCCCAGTTACTTGAACAACCCTTGAACTAAACCCAGTTCTGAAAACTACCCTGTTTTTGAAGAACACCCTTCAATACAAAAACTTCATTCGTACCTAAAGGCTTAGAATGAATTACAACTCTATAAAACTCTAAACCAACTCAAACAATGACTGGTGCACAAATAAAGCTAGAAGCTTAACACACTAAGACTCAATTCTCTGATCTAAAACTCTATATTTTTCGTAAGTCTTGAAAGCAGCAGCACTCCTCCTTTTATAATCTTCAGCAAGCAATATTAATCTGAATTAAATCTTCTGAATTGATATGTTTCTAAATTATGCAAGGCTCAATTAGGAAACATATAATTCTGCAATGTATCTCTTCAAAGATTGCTTCTGAAAATATGATCTTCATAAATACGAGCCAAATCTTCATTAGATCTTCCACAAATTAATCAGCATTCTAGAAGCATTAATCCATAATAAAACCTTAACATATCTTTCAAAGATTCGCGTAGAAATAGCTTGAAAAAGATCAGCTTCTGATGAAGTCAACCAAAGTCAACGCTGGCATCAGACTCTGAATTCAGCTTCTGAACAACTACAGTGCTTCTGAAGTAACTTTCAGCTTCTGATGGAATTTCCAGCTTCTGAATGGCTTCAAAATGAAAACTTTGCAACTAAAGATTTGTTCTAGACATGGAGATGCTACTATTCAACACATTGGATTTGCCAAAATATGCAGCCAACACCAAAATCCTCAACAATCTCCCCCTTTGGCAAATTTTTGGCTAAAACCAATGTTCACACAACCAAGTTCTTCAATCTCCCATAAAACTATCTCAGCAATGAAGAACTCCACAATTATATAACATAGCAAAGAGATTATCACAGATCAGCAGCGGATTTAAGCTATGTTTATACTAAAAACCAAACAGTTTCAGTATCAGACCACTGAAACACACTTTGCAGCTTCTGAACAAGCTCAGCACCACTTCAGGATCACTAAAACCACATAAAACACTCCCCCTGAAGCTTCACAAACGTGCAAACACATGTACAACCACTCCAACAATTAAATTCTCCTCCTGCAACTCATAAGACTCCCCCTTACTTCTGAACTATGTAAAAACATGATAAACTTTTGAAGCACATCACACTCAGGAATATAAAGACCTTGAACTCCCCCTGAGGTACACATTCTCCTTTAAACACATGTGCACTGCATTGGTTCTGAATGCTAAAC
The DNA here is from genome assembly GCA_018208015.1 of Medicago ruthenica. Lineage (NCBI taxonomy): Eukaryota > Viridiplantae > Streptophyta > Magnoliopsida > Fabales > Fabaceae > Medicago > Medicago ruthenica. The sequence continues at coordinate 54,820,921 of CM031376.1, forward strand.
AACATACTCAAAACTGCACAAACTACAAACTGACAGCTCACACTCTACACAGCTCATGTCTGATCTTAAACATAGGTTTTTCTCCCCCTTTTTAGCCACAAAATTATGACAAACCACGGGTTTAACATAGGGTTTAAAAACTGCACATACATCATCTGAATTAATCCCAACATTAACTTCAGACCCAGGATCAGACACACATTCAGCATTAGCAAAACTGGCAGGTACTCTATCTTCCTCACATCCAGTTTGCAATAATTGCTATAAATCCTTATGCTGACTAACATTTGAAGAACCACAACCAAAACCATTCCTCCCAGCAATTTGTTTCTCAAAATCAGCCACTCTTTTCTGATCACAAGTCCTAGCAACTTCAGATTTACAAGAAAATAGTACCTTCTGAGCAGGAACATGAACTTTGCTCCAGACTTTGGATGGTCCAGCACCAGAATTCTTCTGTGCTATAGGAATTGGCTTGCTGTCATTAGCAACAACCTTTCCCTTTCCTTTGTTCAGATTCTGAGCAATACCTTCACTCTTAGGTCTCCAAACTTTCTTGATTTTGCTCTTGTTCACAGCTGGTTCAACTTTTCTGTGTTGCAAATGTTTGTGATAACCATGCAATTTGTAACAAAAAGGTTTAATGTGACCCTTTTTACCACAATGATGACAGACCCAAGGTTGATTCCTTCTTTTGTTTCTGTTAAACTTCTGGGAATGCATCTGAGCATGCTTCTGAGGCAGCATCTGAACTTGCTTATGAGGTATCATTTGAGCTGGCTTCTGACCTTGCATCTGTGCTTGTTTCTGAGGTCTCCTCTTTGGTGTTCCAACCATAGAATCATGAGTTTGAGTAGCAGGAACAAACTGACTAACAGGATTTTTCTCCTTGAGCTTCAGACTCTGATCAACATAACCTAACCCAGTTTTTCCTTGCTTCTGGACATCCAGAATTTCCTCCAACTTATCAGTAGCAGAGTTCATCATCCTAACTTGCTTCTTCATCTGATCAAGTTGGGAATTCAGTTGGCTCACTTCATCCTTTAAACCAGAGTTTTGTACCAAAAGTTCACCTTTCTCAGCCTCCAGTTGACAAATGTTCTTCTTCTGATCCACTACTTGATTGCAAACTTCTAAACTTCTGATGTATAGATTCTTGTAATTTTCAGCCAGTTCATCATATGAGAGTTTTGCAACTTCAGACACAGATGAGGCTACAGACTCTGAGTCAGACTCAGAAAATGTCTCAGACTCTGAAAATGCATCAGACTTTGAACCAGTTCCTGAGTTCTGTTTTAACCTTACCATCAGGCCTGTATTAACCTTAGCAGATTCACTCTCAGCATCTTCTTCAGAATCATCATCAGACCATGAAGCAGCTATGCTCTTCTTCTTCTGCTTCTTAAGAAAAGTAGGACATTATGTCTTGATATGTCCAAAGCCCTCACACTCAAAGCACTGAACACCTTGTGATTGTTTACTATTTTCTTCAGTCTTGGCCCTTTTTAAATCATTATGAGGCTTGCTATTGTAAAACCTGATGTTCTGACACTTGGATTTTGACTTTCTATCAACAAGCTTCAGAATCTTATCAAACTGTTTCCCCAGCACCCCAAGTGCTTCTGATAAATCATTATCATCCTCATCTGGTTCTTGTTGATCATCAGCTTTAGAGTTTACAGCAAGAGCTATTCCTTTCCCTTTCTTCTTAGGCTGTTTGCAAAAAGCACTTTCAAAATTCAAAAGGGATCCAATCAGCTCCTCAACCTTCATAGTGGTAATATCATGGGCTTCTTCTATTGCTGTAACCTTCATATCAAACCTTCTGGGCAGGGACCTGAGGATTTTTCTGACTAATTTCTCATCTGTCATCTTTTCCCCAAGAGAATCAAAGGAATTGGCCATGTCCAGCACATTCATGTAGAAATCCTGAATAGATTCATCTTCCATCATCTTCAGGTTCTCAAACTTTGTTGTGAGAAGTTGAAATCTGGATAGCTTAACCTTAGGGGTTCCTTCATGAGTGGTTTTCAGAATTTCCCAAGCATCTTTTGCCACAGTACACTGCTTGATGAGTCTGAACATGTTCTGATCCACACCATTGAAAATTCCATTTAGGGCCTTTGAGTTCCCATGAGACAGGTCATCCTCAGCTTTGGTCCATTCTTCTTCAGGTTTCAAAACTGCAGTTTTATTTCCATCTTTGTCTATAACCACAGGATGATCCCAACCTTTGATCACAGCCTTCCAAGTTCTGCTGTCAATGGAGTTTAGGAATGCACACATCCTTGATTTCCAGTACTCATAATTGGTGCCATCAAGTAGGGGTGGTCTGTTGACAGGGCCTCCTTCTCTCTCCATAAAGCCAGACATAAATACCTCTGGATCTCACCCAAATTACAGGCAGGGTGCCTGCTCTGATGCCAATTGAAATTTCTGGCTTAGCAACTGGTAAGGAGGTTAAACTGGTTCTGATTAAACACTGGTTCTGAACCTAACAGGTTCTGAACTTGAAACTTAGCACAATTTCAATCACAATTATGCAGCAGAATTAAAAAGTGCAGAAATAAAAGAACACAAAGGTTTGTTAACCCAGTTCGGAGTAAACACCTCCTACTCTGGGGGATACCAATCCAGGAAGGAATTCCACTATAGGAATTAATCCTTATGACTCAAGACACTGACTCCCAGTTCCCAGCCTAAGCAATTAACTTCCTCCTAGTCTTGAATTCTACCCAACACGTTGAGTATTAGAAAATCTCTAACTTCCTATCCAAGTAACTGCCCAGTTACTTGAACAACCCTTGAACTAAACCCAGTTCTGAAAACTACCCTGTTTTTGAAGAACACCCTTCAATACAAAAACTTCATTCGTACCTAAAGGCTTAGAATGAATTACAACTCTATAAAACTCTAAACCAACTCAAACAATGAGTGGTGCACAAATAAAGCTAGAAGCTTAACACACTAAGACTCAATTCTCTGATCTAAAACTCTATATTTTTCGTAAGTCTTGAAAGCAGCAACACTCCTCCTTTTATAATCTTCAGCAAGCAATATTAATCTGAATTAAATCTTCTGAATTGATATATTTCTAAATTATGCAAGGCTCAATTAGGAAACATATAATTCTGCAATGTATCTCTTCAAAGATTGCTTCTGAAAATATGATCTTCATAAATACGAGCCAAATCTTCATTAGATCTTCCACAAATTAATCAGCATTCTAGAAGCATTAATCCATAATAAAACCTTAACATATCTTTCAAAGATTCGCGTAGAAATAGCTTGAAAAAGATCAGCTTCTGATGAAGTCAACCAAAGTCAACGCTGGCATCAGACTCTGAATTCAGTTTGTGAACAGCTACAGTGCTTCTGAAGTAACTTTCAGCTTCTGATGGAATTTCCAGCTTCTGAATGGCTTCAAAATGAAAACTTTGCAACTAAAGATTTGTTCTAGACATGGAGATGCTACTATTCAACACATTAGATTTGCCAAAATATGCAGCCAACACCAAAATCCTCAACATATTTGATATCGTTAATCAGTTGAGTCCATTTTGACCGTCGGAGTAATGTTCTTCCATGTTGACTAGGTTTCTAATGGGATAGTTTGTAAGATCGCCTTACACTGAAGGTTCCGATTTCCAAAATTTCAGTTCCTGCTTCGTTCTTATTCCAATAAATTCTTATTCAACATTCTGATTGATTATATTTGATACCGTTAATCGGTTGGGTCCGTTTTGATCGTCGGAGTAATGTCCTTCCATGTTGACTAGGTTTCTAATGGGATAGTTTGTCAGATCGACTTACACTGAAGATTCCAATTTTCAAAATTCCAGTTCCTGCTTTGTTCTTATTAGAATAAGGTCATATTCAACGGTCTGATTGATTATATTTGATATCGTTAATCGGTTGGGTCCGTTTTGACTGTCGGAGTAATGTCCTTCCATGTTGACTAGGTTTCTAATGGGATAGTTTGTAAGATCGACTTACACCGAAGTTTCCGATTTTCAAAATTCCAGTTCCTGCTTTGTTCTTATTCCAATAAGGTCATATTCAACGGTTCGATTGATTATATTTGATACCGTTAATCGGTTGGGTCCGTTTTAATCGTCGGAGTAATGTCCTTCCATGTTGACTAGGTTTCTAATGGGATAGTTTGTAAGATCGACGTACACTGAAGGTTCCGATTTCTAAAATTCCAGTTCCTGCTTCGTTCTTATTCCAATCAGGTCATATTCAACGGTCCGACTGATTATATTAGATATTGTTAGTCGGCTGGGTCCGTTTTGATCGTTAGAGTAATGTCTTTCCATGTTTACTATGTTTCTAATGGGATAGTTTGTCAGATCGACTTACACCGAAGATTCCGATTTTCAAAATTCCAGTTCCTGCTTCGTTCTTATTCCAAAAAGGTCATATTCAACGGTCCGATTGATTATATTTGATATCGTTAATCGGTTGAGTCCATTTTGACCGTCGGAGTAATGTTCTTCCATATTGACTAGGTTTCTAATGGGATAGTTTGTAAGATCGCCTTACACCGAAGGTTCCGATTTCCAAAATTTCAGTTCCTGCTTCGTTCTTATTCCAATAAATTCATATTCAACGGTCTGATTGATTATATTTGATACCGTTAATCGGTTGGGTCCGTTTTGATCGTCGGAGTAATGTCCTTCCATGTTGACTAGGTTTCTAATGGGATAGTTTGTCAGATCGACTTACACCGAAGACTCCGATTTTCAAAATTCCAGTTCCTGCTTCGTTCTTATTCCAATAAGGTCATATTCAATGGTCCGATTGATTATATTTGATACTGTTAATCGGTTGGTCCCGTTTTGATCGTCGGAGCAATGTCCTTCCATGTTGACTAGGTTTCTAATGGGATAGTTTGTAAGATCGACTTAAACCGGATGTTTTGATTTCTAAAATCTCAGTTCCTGCTTCGTTATTATTCCAACAAGGGCATATTCAATGGTCCGAGTAATTATATTTGATACCGTTAATCGGTTGGGTCCGTTTTGATCGTCGGAGTAATGTCCTTCCATGTTGACTAGGTTTCTAATGGGATAGTTTGTAAGATCGACGTACACTGAAGGTTCCGATTTCTAAAATTCCAGTTCCTCCTTCGTTCTTATTCCAATCAGGTCATATTCAACCGTCCGACTGATTATATTTGATACTGTTAGTCGGCTGGGTCCGTTTTGATCGTTAGAGTAATGTCTTTCCATGTTTACTAGGTTTCTAATGGGATAGTTTGTCAGATCGACTTACACCGAAGATTTCGATTTTCAAAATTCCAGTTCCTGCTTCGTTCCTATTCCAATAAGGTAATATTCAACGGTCCGAATGATTATATTTGATACCGTTAATCGGTTGGGTCCGTTTTGACCGTCGGAGTAATGTCCTTCCATGTTGACCAGGTTTTTAATGGGATAGTTTGTAAGATCAACTTACACCTAACGTTCCGATTTTCAAAATTCCAATTCCTGCTTCGTTCTTATTCCAATAAGGACATATTCAACGGTCCAATTGATTATTTTTGATACCGTTAATCGGTTGGGTCCGTTTAGACCGTCGTAGTAACGTTCTTCCATGTTGACTAGGTTTCTAATGGGATAGTTTGTAAGATCGACTTACACCGAAGGTTCTGATTTTCAAAATTCCAGTTCCTGCTTCGTTCTTATTCCAATAAAGTCATATTCAACGGTCCGATTGATTATATTCGATACCGTTAATCGGTTGGGTCCGTTTTGACCGTCGGAGTAATGTCCTTCCATGTTGACTAGGTTTCTAATGGGATAGTTTGTCAGATCGACTTACACCGAAGATTCCAATTTTCAAAATTCCAGTTCCTGCTTCGTTCTTATTCCAATAAGGTCATATTCAACGGTCCGATTGATTATATTTGATATCGTTAATCGGTTGAGTCCATTTTGACCGTCGGAGTAATGTTCTTCCATGTTGACTAGGTTTCTAATGGGATAGTTTGTAAGATCGCCTTACACCGAAGGTTCCGATTTCCAAAATTTCAGTTCCTGCTTTGTTCTTATTCCAATAAATTCATATTCAACGGTCTGATTTGATTATATTTGATACCGTTAATCGGTTGGGTCCGTTTTGATCGTCGGAGTAAAGTCCTTCCATGTTGACTAGGTTTCTAATGGGATAGTTTGTCAGATCGACTTACACTGAAGATTCCAATTTTCAAAATTCCAGTTCCAGCTTTGTTCTTATTAGAATAAGGTCATATTCAACAAGCTGATTGATTATATTTGATATCGTTAATCGGTTGGGTCCGTTTTGACTCTCGGAGTAATGTCATTCCATGTTGACTAGGTTTCTAATGGGATAGTTTGTAAGATCGATTTACACCAAAGGTTCCGATTTTCAAAATTCCAATTCCTACTTTGTTCTTATTCCAATAAGGTCATATTCAACGGTCCAATTGATTATTTTTGATACCGTTAATCGGTTGGGTCCGTTTAGACCGTCGTAGTAATGTTCTTCCATGTTAACTAGGTTTCTAATGGGATAGTTTGTAAGATCGCCTTACACCGAAGGTTCCGATTTCCAAAATTCCAGTTCCTGCTTCGTTCCTATTCCAATAAGGTAATATTCAACGGTCCGATTGATTATATTTGATACCGTTAATCGGTTGGGTCCGTTTTGATCGTCGGAGTAATGTCCTTCCATGTTGACTAGGTTTCTAATGGGATAGTTTGTAAGATCGACACACACCTAAGGTTCCGATTTTCAAAATTCCAGTTCCTGCTTCGTTCTTATTCCAATAAGGTTATATTCAACGGTCCGATTGATTATATTTGATACTGTTAATCGGTTGGTCCCATTTTGTTCGTCGGAGCAATGTCCTTCCATGTTGACTAGGTTTCTAATGGGATAGTTTGTAAGATCGACTTACACCGAAGGTTCCGATTTTCAAAGTTCCAGTTCCTGCTTTGTTCGTATTAAAATAAGGTCATATTCAACGGTCCGACTGATTATATTTGATATTGTTAGTCGGTTGGGTCCGTTTTGATCGTCAGAGTAATGTCTTTCCATGTTGACTAGGTTTCTAATGAGATAGATTGTCAGATCGACTTACACTGAAGATTCGATTTTCAAATTTCCAGTTCCTGCTTCGTTCTTATTCCAATAAGGTCATATTCAACGGTCTGATCGATTATATTTGATATCGTTAATCGGTTGGGTCCGTTTTGACCGTCGGAGTAATGTTCTTCATGTTGACTAGGTTTCTAATTGGATAGTTTGTAAGATCGACTTACACCGAAGGTTCTGATTTTCAAAATTCGAGTTCCTGCTTCGTTCTTCTTCCAATAAAGTCATATTCAACGGTTCGATTGATTATATTTGATACCGTTAATCGGTTGGGTCCGTTTTGATCGTCGGAGTAATGTCCTTCCATGTTGACTAGGTTTCTAATGGGATAGTTTGTAAGATCGACGTACAATGAAGGTTCCGATTTCTAAAATTCCAGTTCCTGCTTCGTTCTTATTCCAATCAGGTCATATTCAACGGTCCGACTGATTATATTTGATATTGTTAGTCGGCTGGGTCCGTTTTGATCGTTAGAGTAATGTCTTTCCATGTTTACTAGGTTTCTAATGGGATAGTTTGTCAGATCGACTTACACTGAAGATTCCGATTTTCAAAATTCCAGTTCCTGCTTCGTTCCTATTCCAATAAGGTAATATTCAACGGTCCGATTGATTATATTTGATAACGTTAATCGGTTGGGTCCGTTTTGACCGTCGGAGTAATGTCCTTCCATGTTGACCAGGTTTTTAATGGGATAGTTTGTAAGATCAACTTACACCTAACGTTCCGATTTTCAAAATTCCAGTTTCTGCTTCGTTCTTATTCCAATAAGCACATATTCAACGATCCAATTGATTATTTTTGATACCGTTAATCGGTTGGGTCCGTTTAGACCGTCGTAGTAATGTTTTTCCATGTTGACTAGGTTCCTAATGGGATAGTTTGTAAGATCGACTTACACCGAAAGTTCTGATTTTCAAAATTCCAGTTCCTGCTTCGTTTTTATTCCAATAAGGACATATTCAACGGTCCGATTGATTATTTTTGATACCGTTAATCGGTTGGGTCCGTTTTGATCGTCGGAGTAATGTCCTTCCATGTTGACTAGGTTTCTAATGGGATAGTTTGTCAGATCGACTTACACCGAAGATTCCGATTTTCAAAATTCCAGTTCCTGCTTCGTTCTTATTTCAATAAAGTCATATTCAACGGTCCGATTGATTATATTCGATACCGTTAATCGGTTGGGTCCGTTTTGATCGTCGGAGTAATGTCCTTCCATGTTGACTAGGTTTCTAATGGGATAGTTTGTCAGATCGACTTACACTGAAGATTCCAATTTTCAAAATTCTAGTTCCTGCTTTGTTCTTATTAGAATAAGGTCATATTCAACGGTCTGATTGATTATATTTGATATCGTTAATCGGTTGGGTCCGTTATGACTCTCGGAGTAATGTCCTTCCATGTTGACTAGGTTTCTAATGGGATAGTTTGTAAGATCGACTTACACCGAAGTTTCTGATTTTCAAAATTCCAGTTCCTGCTTTGTTCTTATTCCAATAAGGTCATATTCAACGGTCCGATTGATTATATTTGATACCGTTAATCGGTTGGGTCCGTTTTAATCGTCGGAGTAATGTCCTTCCATATGACCTTATTGGAATAAGAACGAAGCAGGAACTGGAATTTTGAAAATCGAAACCTTAGTTGTAAGTGGATCTTACAAACTATCCCATTAGAAACCTAGTCAACATGGAAGAACATTACTCCGACGGTCAAAACGGACCCACCCGATTAACGATAACAAATATAATCAATTGGACCGTTGAATATGACCTTATTGGAATAAGAACAAAGCAGGAACTGGAATTTTAAAAATCGGAACCTTCAGTGTAAGTCGATCTGACAAACTATCCCATTAGAATCCTAGTCAACATGGAAGGACATTACTCCGACGATCAAAACGGACCCAACCGATTAACGGTATCGAATATAATCAATCAGACCGTTGAATATGACTTTATTGTAATAACAACGAAGCAGGAACTGGAACTTTGAAAATCAGAACCTTCAGTGTAAATCGATCTTACAAACTGTCCCATTAGAAACCTAGTCAACATGGAAGAACATTACTACGGCGGTCTAAACGGACCCAACCGATTAACGGTATCAAAAATAATCAATTGGACCGTTGAATATGACCTTATTGGAATAAGAACAAAGCAGGAACTGGAATTTTAAAAATCGGAACCTTCGGTGTAAGTCGATCTTACAAACTATCCCATTAGAAACCTAGTCAACATGGAAGGACATTACTCCGAGAGTCAAAACGGACCCAACCGATTAACGATATCAAATATAATCAATCAGACCGTTGAATATGACCTTATTCTAATAAGAACAAAGCAGGAACTGGAATTTTGAAAATTGGAATCTTCAGTGTAAGTCGATCTGACAAACTATCCCATTAGAAACCTAGTCAACATGGAAGGACATTACTCCGACGATCAAAACGGACCCAACCGATTAACGGTATCAAATATAATCAATCAGACCGTTGAATATGAATTTATTGGAATAAGAATGAAGCAAGAACTGAAATTTTGGAAATCGGAACCTTCGGTGTAAGGCGATCTTACAAACTATCCCATTAGATACCTAGTCAACATGGAAGAACATTACTCCGACGGTCAAAATGGACTCAACCGATTAACGATATCAAATATAATCAATCAGACCGTTGAATATGACCTTATTGGAATAAGAACGAAGCAGAAACTGGAATTTTGAAAATCGGAATCTTCGGTGTAAGTCGATCTGACAAACTATCCCATTAGAAACCTAGTCAACATGGAAGGACATTACTCCAACGATCAAAACGGACCCAACCGATTAACGGTATCGAATATAATCAATCGGACCGTTGAATATGACTTTATTGAAATAAGAACGAAGCAGGAACTGGAATTTTGAAAATCAGAACCTTCGGTGTAAGTCGATCTTACAAACTATCCCATTAGAAACCTAGTCAACATGGAAGAACATTACTACGACGATCTAAACGGACCCAACCGATTAACGGTATCAAAAATAATCAATTGGACCGTTGAATATGTCCTTATTGGAATAAGAACGAAGGAGGAACTGGAATTTTGAAAATCGGAACGTTAGGTGTAAGTTGATCTTACAAACTATCCCATTAAAAACCTGGTCAACATGGAAGGACATTACTCCGACGGTCAAAACGGACCCAACCGATTAACGTTATCAAATATAATCAATCGGACCGTTGAATATTACCTTATTGGAATAGGAATGAAGCAGGAACTGGAATTTTGAAAATCGGAATCTTCGGTGTAAGTCGATCTGACAAACTATCCCATTAGAAACCTAGTAAACATGGAAAGACATTACTCTAACGATCAAAACTGACCCAGCCGACTAACAGTGTCAAATATAATCAGTCGGACCGTTGAATATGACCTAATTGGAATAAGAACGAAGCAGGAACTGGAATTTTAGAAATCGGAACCTTCAGTGTACGTCGATCTTACAAACTATCCCATTAGAAACCTAGTCAACATGGAAGGACATTACTCCGACGATCAAAACGGACCCAACCGATTAACGGTATCGAATATAATCAATCGGACCGTTGAATATGACTTTATTGAAATAAGAACGAAGCAGGAACTGGAATTTTGAAAATCAGAACCTTCGGTGTAAGTCGATCTTACAAACTATCCCATTAGAAACCTAGTCAACATGGAAGAACATTACTACGGCGATCTAAACGGACCCAACCGATTAACGGTATCAAAAATAATCAATTGGACCGTTGAATATGTCCTTATTTGAATAAGAACGAAGCAGGAACTGGAATTTTGAAAATCGGAACGTTAGGTGTAAGTTGATCTTACAAACTATCCCATTAAAAACCTGGTCAACATGGAAGGACATTACTCCGATGGTCAAAACGGACCCAACCGATTAACGTTATCAAATATAATCAATCGGACCGTTGAATATTACCTTATTGGAATAGGAACGAAGCAGGAACTGGAATTTTGAAAATCGGAATCTTCGGTGTAAGTCGATCTGACAAACTATCCCATTAGAAACATAGTAAACATGGAAAGACATTACTCTAACGATCAAAACTGACCCAGCCGACTAACAGTGTCAAATATAATCAGTCAGACCGTTGAATATGACCTGATTGGAATAAGAACGAAGCAGGAACTGGAATTTTAGAAATCGGAACCTTCAGTGTACGTCGATCTTACAAACTATCCCATTAGAAACCTAGTCAACATGGAAGGACATTGCGCCGACGATCAAAACGGGACCAACCGATTAACAGTATCAAATATAATCAATCGGACCATTGAATATGACCTTATTGGAATAAGAACGAAGCAGGAACTGGAATTTTGAAAATCGGAACCTTAGTTGTAAGTGGATCTTACAAACTATCCCATTAGAAACCTAGTCAACATGGAAGAACATTACTCCGACGGTCAAAACGGACCCACCCGATTAACGATAACAAATATAATCAATTGGACCGTTGAATATGACCTTATTGGAATAAGAACAAAGCAGGAACTGGAATTTTAAAAATCGGAACCTTCAGTGTAAGTCGATCTGACAAACTATCCCATTAGAATCCTAGTCAACATGGAAGGACATTACTCTGACGATCAAAACGGACCCAACCGATTAACGGTATCGAATATAATCAATCAGACCGTTGAATATGACTTTATTGTAATAAGAACGAAGCAGGAACTGGAACTTTGAAAATCAGAACCTTCAGTGTAAGTCGATCTGACAAACTATCCCATTAGAATCCTAGTCAACATGGAAGAACATTACTACGGCGGTCTAAACGGACCCAACCGATTAACGGTATCAAAAATAATCAATTGGACCGTTGAATATGACCTTATTGGAATAAGAACAAAGCAGGAACTTGAATTTTAAAAATCGGAACCTTCGGTGTAAGTCGATCTTACAAACTATCCCATTAGAAACCTAGTCAACATGGAAGGACATTACTCCAAGAGTCAAAACGGACCCAACCGATTAACGATATCAAATATAATCAATCAGACCGTTGAATATGACCTTATTCTAATAAGAACAAAGCAGGAACTGGAATTTTGAAAATTGGAATCTTCAGTGTAAGTCGATCTGACAAACTATCCCATTAGAAACCTAGTCAACATGAAAGGACATTACTCCGACGATCAAAACGGACCCAACCGGTTAACGGTATCAAATATAATCAATCAGACCGTTGAATATGAATTTATTGGAATAAGAATGAAGCAAGAACTGAAATTTTGGAAATCGGAACCTTCGGTGTAAGGCGATCTTACAAACTATCCCATTAGATACTTAGTCAACATGGAAGAACATTACTCCGACGGTCAAAATGGATTCAACCGATTAACGATATCAAATATAATCAATCAGACCGTTGAATATGACCTTATTGGAATAAGAACGAAGCAGAAACTCGAATTTTGAAAATCGGAATCTTCGGTGTAAGTCGATCTGACAAACTATCCCATTAGAAACCTAGTCAACATGGAAGGACATTACTCCGACGATCAAAACGGACCCAACCGATTAACGGTATCGAATATAATCAATCGGACCGTTGAATATGACTTTATTGAAATAAGAACGAAGCAGGAACTGGAATTTTGAAAATCAGAACCTTCGGTGTAAGTCGATCTTACAAACTATCCCATTAGAAACCTAGTCAACATGGAAGAACATTACTACGACGATCTAAACGGACCCAACCGATTAACGGTATCAAAAATAATCAATTGGACCGTTGAATATGTCCTTATTGGAATAAGAACGAAGCAGGAACTGGAATTTTGAAAATCGCAACGTTAGGTGTAAGTTGATCTTACAAACTATCCCATTAAAAACCTGGTCAACATGGAAGGACATTACTCCGACGGTCAAAACGGACCCAACCGATTAACGTTATCAAATATAATCAATCGGACCGTTCAATATTACCTTATTGGAATAGGAACGAAGCAGGAACTGGAATTTTGAAAATCGGAATCTTCGGTGTAAGTCGATCTGACAAACTATCCCATTAGAAACATAGTAAACATGGAAAGACATTACTCTAACGATCAAAACTGACCCAGCCGACTAACAGTGTCAAATATAATCAGTCGGACCGTTGAATATGACCTGATTGGAATAAGAACGAAGTAGGAACTAGAATTTTAGAAATCGGAACCTTCAGTGTACGTCGATCTTACAAACTATCCAATTAGAAACCTAGTCAACATGGAAGGACATTGCGCCGACGATCAAAACGGGACCAACCGATTAACAATATCAAATATAATCAATCGGACCATTGAATATGACCTTATTGGAATAAGAACGAAGCAGGAACTGGAATTTTGAAAATCGGAGTCTTCGGTGTAAGTCGATCTGACAAACTATCCCATTAGAAACCTAGTCAACATGGAAATACATTACTCCGACGATGAAAACAGACCCAACCGATTAACGATATCAAATATAATAAATCGGACCAATGAATATGACTTTATTGGAATAAGAACGAAGCAGGAACTGGAATTTTGAAAATCAGAACCTTCGGTGTAAGTCGATCTTACAAACTATCCAATTAGAAACCTAGTCAACATGGAAGAACAATACTCCGACGATCAAAACAGACCCAACCGATTAACGGTATCAAATATAATCAATCGAACCGTTGAATACGACTTTATTGGAAGAAGAACGAAGCAGGAACTGGAATTTTGAAAATCGGAATCTTCGGTGTAAGTCGATCTGACAAACTATCCCATTAGAAACCTAGTCAACATGGAAGGACATTACTCCGACGATCAAAACGGACCCAACCGATTAACGGTAACGAAAATAATCAATCGGACCGTTGAATATGACTTTATTGAAATAAGAACGAAGCAGGAACTGGAATTTTGAAAATCAGAACCTTCGGTGTAAGTCGATCTTACAAACTATCCCATTAGAAACCTAGTCAACATGGAAGAACATTACTACGACGGTCTAAACGGACCCAACCGATTAACGGTATCAAAAATAATCAATTGGACCGTTGAATATGACCTTATTGGAATAAGAACAAAGCAGGAACAGGAGTTTTGAAAATCGGAACCTTCGGTGTAAGTCGATCTTACAAACTATCCCATTAGAAACCCATTCAACATGGAAGGACATTACTCCGACGATCAAAACGGACCCAACCGATTAACGGTATCAAATATAATCAATCAGACCGTTGAATATGAATTTATTGGAATAAGAACGAAGCAGGAACTGGAATTTTGGAAATCAGAACCTTCGATGTAAGGCGATCTTACAGACTATCCCATTAGAAACCTAGTCAACATGGAAGAACATCACTCTGACGGTCAAAATGGACTCAATCGATTAACGATATCAAATATAATCAATCGGACCGTTGAATATGACCTTATTGGAATAACAACGAAGCAGGAACTGGAATTTTGAAAATCAGAATCTTCGGTGTAAGTCGATCTGACAAACTATCCCATTAGAATCCTAGTCAACATGGAAGGACATTACTCCGACGATCAAAACGGACCCAACCGATTAACGGTATCGAATATAATCAATCGGACCGTTGAATATGACTTTATTGAAATAAGAACGAAGCAGGAACTGGAATTTTGAAAATCAGAACCTTCAGTGTAAATCGATCTTACAAACTGTCCCATTAGAAACCTAGTCAACATGGAAGAACATTACTACGACGGTCTAAACGGACCCAACCGATTAACGGTATCAAAAATAATCAATTGGACCGTTGAATATGACCTTATTGGAATAAGAACAAAGCAGGAACTGGAATTTTAAAAATCGGAACCTTCAGTGTAAGTCGATCTGACAAACTATCCCATTAGAATCCTAGTCAACATGGAAGAACATTACTACGGCGGTCTAAACGGACCCAACCGATTAACGGTATCAAAAATAATCAATTGGACCGTTGAATATGACCTTATTGGAATAAGAACAAAGCAGGAACTGGAATTTTAAAAATCGGAACCTTCGGTGTAAGTCGATCTTACAAACTATCCCATTAGAAACCTAGTCAACATGGAAGGACATTACTCCGAGAGTCAAAACGGACCCAACCGATTAACGATATCAAATATAATCAATCAGACCGTTGAATATGACCTTATTCTAATAAGAACAAAGCAGGAACTGGAATTTTGAAAATTGGAATCTTCAGTGTAAGTCGATCTGACAAACTATCCCATTAGAAACCCATTCAACATGGAAGGACATTACTCCGACGATCAAAACGGACCCAACCGATTAACGGTATCAAATATAATCAATCATACCGTTGAATATGAATTTATTGGAATAAGAACGAAGCAGGAACTGGAATTTTGGAAATCAGAACCTTCGGTGTAAGGCGATCTTACAGACTATCCCATTAGAAACCTAGTCAACATGGAAGAACATCACTCTGACGGTCAAAATGGACTCAATCGATTAACGATATCAAATATAATCAATCGGACCGTTGAATATGACCTTATTGGAATAACAACGAAGCAGGAACTGGAATTTTGAAAATCAGAATCTTCGGTGTAAGTCGATCTGACAAACTATCCCATTAGAATCCTAGTCAACATGGAAGGACATTACTCCGACGATCAAAACGGACCCAACCGATTAACGGTATCGAATATAATCAATCGGACCGTTGAATATGACTTTAATGAAATAAGAACGAAGCAGGAACTGGAATTTTGAAAATCAGAACCTTCAGTGTAAATCGATCTTACAAACTGTCCCATTAGAAACCTAGTCAACATGGAAGAACATTACTACGACGGTCTAAACGGACCCAACCGATTAACGGTATCAAAAATAATCAATTGGACCGTTGAATATGACCTTATTGGAATAAGAACAAAGCAGGAACTGGAATTTTAAAAATCGGAACCTTCAGTGTAAGTCGATCTGACAAACTATCCCATTAGAATCCTAGTCAACATGGAAGAACATTACTACAGTGGTCTAAACGGACCCAACCGATTAACGGTATCAAAAATAATCAATTGGACCGTTGAATATGACCTTATTGGAATAAGAACAAAGCAGGAACTTGAATTTTAAAAATCGGAACCTTCGGTGTAAGTCGATCTTACAAACTATCCCATTAGAAACCTAGTCAACATGGAAGGACATTACTCCGAGAGTCAAAACGGACCCAACCGATTAACGATATCAAATATAATCAATCAGACCGTTGAATATGACCTTATTCTAATAAGAACAAAGCAGGAACTGGAATTTTGAAAATTGGAATCTTCAGTGTAAGTCGATCTGACAAACTATCCCATTAGAAACCCATTCAACATGGAAGGACATTACTCCGACGATCAAAACGGACCCAACCGATTAACGGTATCAAATATAATCAATCAGACCGTTGAATATGAATTTATTGGAATAAGAACGAAGCAGGAACTGGAATTTTGGAAATCAGAACCTTCGGTGTAAGGCGATCTTACAGACTATCCCATTAGAAACCTAGTCAACATGGAAGAACATCACTCTGACGGTCAAAATGGACTCAATCGATTAACGATATCAAATATAATCAATCGGACCGTTGAATATGACCTTATTGGAATAACAACGAAGCAGGAACTGGAATTTTGAAAATCAGAATCTTCGGTGTAAGTCGATCTGACAAACTATCCCATTAGAATCCTAGTCAACATGGAAGGACATTACTCCGACGATCAAAACGGACCCAACCGATTAACGGTATCGAATATAATCAATCGGACCGTTGAATATGACTTTAATGAAATAAGAACGAAGCAGGAACTGGAATTTTGAAAATCAGAACCTTCAGTGTAAATCGATCTTACAAACTGTCCCATTAGAAACCTAGTCAACATGGAAGAACATTACTACGACGGTCTAAACGGACCCAACCGATTAACGGTATCAAAAATAATCAATTGGACCGTTGAATATGACCTTATTGGAATAAGAACAAAGCAGGAACTGGAATTGTAAAAATCGGAACCTTCAGTGTAAGTCGATCTGACAAACTATCCCATTAGAATCCTAGTCAACATGGAAGAACATTACTACGGCGGTCTAAACGGACCCAACCGATTAACGGTATCAAAAATAATCAATTGGACCGTTGAATATGACCTTATTGGAATAAGAACAAAGCAGGAACTGGAATTTTAAAAATCGGAACCTTCGGTGTAAGTCGATCTTACAAACTATCCCATTAGAAACCTAGTCAACATGGAAGGACATTACTCCGAGAGTCAAAACGGACCCAACCGATTAACGATATCAAATATAATCAATCAGACCGTTGAATATGACCTTATTCTAATAAGAACAAAGCAGGAACTGGAATTTTGAAAATTGGAATCTTCAGTGTAAGTCGATCTGACAAACTATCCCATTAGAAACCCATTCAACATGGAAGGACATTACTCCGACGATCAAAACGGACCCAACCGATTAACGGTATCAAATATAATCAATCAGACCGTTGAATATGAATTTATTGGAATAAGAACGAAGCAGGAACTGGAATTTTGGAAATCAGAACCTTCGGTGTAAGGCGATCTTACAGACTATCCCATTAGAAACCTAGTCAACATGGAAAAACATCACTCTGACGGTCAAAATGGACTCAATCGATTAACGATATCAAATATAATCAATCGGACCGTTGAATATGACCTTATTGGAATAACAATGAAGCAGGAACTGGAATTTTGAAAATCAGAATCTTCGGTGTAAGTCGATCTGACAAACTATCCCATTAGAATCCTAGTCAACTTGGAAGGACATTACTCCGACGATCAAAACGGACCCAACCGATTAACGGTATCGAATATAATCAATCGGACCGTTGAATATGACTTTATTGAAATAAGAACGAAGCAGGAACTGGAATTTTGAAAATCAGAACCTTCAGTGTAAATCGATCTTACAAACTGTCGCATTAGAAACCTAGTCAACATGGAAGAACATTACTACGACGGTCTAAACGGACCCAACCGATTAACGGTATAAAAATAATCAATTGGACCGTTGAATATGACCTTATTGGAATAAGAACAAAGCAGGAACTGGAATTTTAAAAATCGGAACCTTCAGTGTAAGTCGATCTGACAAACTATCCCATTAGAATCCTAGTCAACATGGAAGAACATTACTACGGCGGTCTAAACGGACCCAACCGATTAACGGTATCAAAAATAATCAATTGGACCGTTGAATATGACCTTATTGGAATAAGAACAAAGCAGGAACTTGAATTTTAAAAATCGGAACCTTCGGTGTAAGTCGATCTTACAAACTATCCCATTAGAAACCTAGTCAACATGGAAGGACATTACTCCGAGAGTCAAAACGGACCCAACCGATTAACGATATCAAATATAATCAATCAGACCGTTGAATATGACCTTATTCTAATAAGAACAAAGCAGGAACTGGAATTTTGAAAATTGGAATCTTCAGTGTAAGTCGATCTGACAAACTATCCCATTAGAAACCTAGTCAACATGAAAGGACATTACTCCGACGATCAAAACGGACCCAACCGATTAACGGTATCAAATATAATCAATCAGACCGTTGAATATGAATTTATTGGAATAAGAATGAAGCAAGAACTGAAAATTTGGAAATCGGAACCTTCGGTGTAAGGCGATCTTACAAACTATCCCATTAGATACCTAGTCAACATGGAAGAACATTACTCCGACGGTCAAAATGGACTCAACCGATTAACGATATCAAATATAATCAATCAGACCGTTGAATATGACCTTATTGGAATAAGAACGAAGCAGAAACTCGAATTTTGAAAATCGGAATCTTCGGTGTAAGTCGATCTGACAAACTATCCCATTAGAAACCTAGTCAACATGGAAGGACATTACTCCGACGATCAAAACGGACCCAACCGATTAACGGTATCGAATATAATCAATCGGACCGTTGAATATGACTTTATTGAAATAAGAACGAAGCAGGAACTGGAATTTTGAAAATCAGAACCTTCGGTGTAAGTCGATCTTACAAACTATCCCATTAGAAACCTAGTCAACATGGAAGAACATTACTACGACGATCTAAACGGACCCAACCGATTAACGGTATCAAAAATAATCAATTGGACCGTTGAATATGTCCTTATTGGAATAAGAACGAAGCAGGAACTGGAATTTTGAAAATCGGAACGTTAGGTGTAAGTTGATCTTACAAACTATCCCATTAAAAACCTGGTCAACATGGAAGGACATTACTCCGACGGTCAAAACGGACCCAACCGATTAACGTTATCAAATATAATCAATCGGACCGTTGAATATTACCTTATTGGAATAGGAACGAAGCAGGAACTGGAATTTTGAAAATCGGAATCTTCGGTGTAAGTCGATCTGACAAACTATCCCATTAGAAACATAGTAAACATGGAAAGACATTACTCTAACGATCAAAACTGACCCAGCCGACTAACAGTGTCAAATATAATCAGTCGGACCGTTGAATATGACCTGATTGGAATAAGAACGAAGCAGGAACTAGAATTTTAGAAATCGGAACCTTCAGTGTACGTCGATCTTACAAACTATCCAATTAGAAACCTAGTCAACATGGAAGGACATTGCGCCGACGATCAAAACGGGACCAACCGATTAACAATATCAAATATAATCAATCGGACCATTGAATATGACCTTATTGGAATAAGAACGAAGCAGGAACTGGAATTTTGAAAATCGGAGTCTTCGGTGTAAGTCGATCTGACAAACTATCCCATTAGAAACCTAGTCAACATGGAAATACATTACTCCGACGATGAAAACAGACCCAACCGATTAACGATATCAAATATAATAAATCGGACCATTGAATATGACTTTATTGGAATAAGAACGAAGCAGGAACTGGAATTTTGAAAATCAGAACCTTCGGTGTAAGTCGATCTTACAAACTATCCAATTAGAAACCTAGTCAACATGGAAGAACATTACTCCGACGATCAAAACAGACCCAACCGATTAACGGTATCAAATATAATCAATCGAACCGTTGAATACGACTTTATTGGAAGAAGAACGAAGCAGGAACTGGAATTTTGAAAATCGGAATCTACGGTGTAAGTCGATCTGACAAACTATCCCATTAGAAACCTAGTTAACATGGAAGGACATTACTCCGACGATCAAAACGGACCCAACCGATTAACGGTAACAAAAATAATCAATCGGACCGTTGAATATGACTTTATTGAAATAAGAACGAAGCAGGAACTGGAATTTTGAAAATCAGAACCTTCGGTGTAAGTCGATCTTACAAACTATCCCATTAGAAACCTAGTCAACATGGAAGAACATTACTACGACGGTCTAAACTGTAACGACCCTATTTTCGTATATTATATTTTTTTATATATTTTATTTTATGGTTTGATATTTAAATATATTTTCTAGTAATCGAGGAATAATTATTTAGCGCGAAGATGAGTTCGTAACCGAGTTTTTAAGGTTTTGGGCCTAGAGGGTGAATAGTGTTGGGCTTTAGTTTATGAGTAGTAGTAATAATCCTATGTGGATGAGTGTAGTAAGCCTTGTGAGATTGAAGGGCTAGGATTAACCCTTGTGAGTTAGTAAAGATGGAGGGCCAAGATTCATTTGATTGGATTATAAGATATTTTGAGTGAGTGAATAGTGCCATTTTTCCATTTTCTTTGTGAAGAAAACGTGAGAAGAAGAGGAGAAGAGAAAGAGAAGAGCAAGAGGAAAACCTAGGGCAAGAGCAAGAGATCAAGAGGAAGCTTGGATTTGTGAGGTAAGAGAGTTAGTATTACATTGTTACAAGTGATTGAGAAGGGGAGAATGTCTATTTCTCCATCCCAAACTTCTCCTCACTTTGTCTAGGTTTTGATAGAGGGTTTTTGTGGTTTAAAGTTGTTAATGTTTATGTTTTGCTTGCTTGAATGCTAATTGATGTTGTTAGCATGATTTGTTGGAGTTATTGTGTTGTGGGTTCATAAGAAAAGTTTTTGAGAAGTTATTGTTTTGAACCCTAATTTCTATGCTTGATGAAATCTTTGGTTGTGATGGTTTATAAATGATGTTTTATGGTGGAATGTTGTTTTTAATAAGTTCTGGAACCTTGGGTAACCATAGATGGGCTAAAATGGTGGAAAAATCACATTTTTATGACTGTGTACTGATACGGTCGCTTGTAGCGACGGAGCCTCGCTTGTAGCGACCAGGCAGGATTATTCCCTGCCTATCTGCGCTTGTAGCGACCACATGGACGCTTGTAGCGACCATGCTCGCTTGTAGCGACCGAAGGTTCGCTGGTAGCGACCAAGCAGGATGATTCCCTGCCTATGCTCGCTTGTAGCGACCACATGCTCGCTTGTAGCGACCAATCCTGAACAGGCCTTCTTTGTTGAGTTGTTCTGGAGGTCCTGGTGCGCGCAGAGAAGTCTTTTTGATACTGTATTTTTATAATACATTTTTGGAAACCTTGCCCACCATTTTAATCCATTCCTATGTTTTCTAAAGAGTATTTTGTTTTCAAGAAAGTTTTGGAGTAAAACCCTATGTGTGTGTGGATTATCAAAGTGTGTGGGTTTCCCTTTGAAACCCTTATGGGTGAGAGTTTGATATGATTTGGTTAGTTTATTTGAGATTGTTAAACATGGTTGAATAATACATGTTGTGTCTTATGATTTGGCCATGAGAGCCTAGTAGTGGTGTTTGTTGTTGTTGTTGTTGATGTTGTAATGATTATCAGAGAGCTGATAATTAGTTGTGTTGTTTGAGTTTGTTATTGTTGAGATAATTATCAGAGAGCTGATAATTAGTTGTGTTAGTAAGTATAGTGATAAGAGTATCATATATTTGCTAAGTGAAACATCATGCATTTCATTATTTGATGATATCCGGAGCGGATATGAAATCCATGAGAGCGTGGTTATCAAGAGAGCTTGATAAGGATATAAGTTTATCCGAAATGATTTGGTACCACATGCATTAGAGAATGCATTTTGAGGCATGCATCCTAATTGACATTAGTGTGCATTTTAGACATTATGTGTGCATAATGGATGTGAGTGGTAATTGATGTTTTGATGAGTTATGATGGAAATTATGTGTGCATAATTGTTATTGATGAGTTATTGTTGATAGTTGTTATTGATGAGCCTTTGTGCCTGTGTTTGATATGTATAATAATGCGTTATTAATACATGGTTATTGTTTTGTGATACTAACACTCTCTGTTTTGTGTTATGTGCTGGATCATTGGGGATCCAGATCATCAGGTTGGCGAGGCTATCGTTGAGGAATAGCCCTTTGCTGTTTAGAAGCTTTTGTAGTGGTAAGGGCATAGCTTAGCTATCCTTACATTCTTTTGTACTAGGTGTTGTATCCTAGTTAGAGTCTAGGGCTCTGATATTTGTAACACCATTTTGGGGTATCTGAACTCGTATGTATGAATTTGGCAATGGCCTGTTGTAGAATTGCCTCTTTTGAAAATATTATGTATATATTTTTGTGTAATATATGCAAGCATAATTGTAAGCATTTGTTGAGTTGTTTTTCCGCTGCATTGTTTGTGAATCAAATATGTTTATGATTTCCGTTGATGTTTTGGTGAAAGAGTTTTCTTAATGTTGTAACTTCCTATAGCCTTAACGTTTTCTTTTATTAAAGTTAATAATCGGCGGTTAAGGGTTAGGGTGTTACAATAGTTGGTATCAGAGCCTGGTTGATCCATTGGATCAATTAAGTTTAGTATACCCTTTGTGTAACATGTGTTTTCTTAAACACTTTGTTCTCACTTGTGTTATGTGATGTTTGGTAGTGTGTGTGGATATGGCGCAACGAGCACTTGCGGACGCGATGGAGCGGATGGCTGATGCCATGGCTCAGGATGCTGCTAGTAGGACTGCGGATAGAGCCGCACAACAAGCTAGAGGAGGCGGAGAAGATGAGCTGAGACTTGAGAGGTTTATGAACAACAAACCGCCTATCTTCAAGGGAGGATACGATCCAGATGGAGCGCAGACTTGGTTGGAAGGGATTGAGAGAATTTTTGGAGCTATGCGTTGTCTGGATGCGCATAAGGTATTGCTAGGAGCGTATGTTCTCCATGATGAAGCTGATCATTGGTGGGGAAATGCTAGTCAGAGGTTGGGAGCTGGTGGAGCTTTGATTACTTGGGCTCGTTTCCGGAGAGAGTTTTTAACCAAGTATTTTCCAGCAGATGAGAGGAACCGCAAGGTGATTGAGTTCATGGAGCTCAAGCAAGGAAGTTTATCTGTTTCTGAATATGCGGCCAAGTTTGAAGATTTGTGTCGTTTTGCTCCTCATTACAACACGGTGGAAGCTGAGGAAGACAAGTGTGTGAAGTTTGAAAATGGGCTGAGGCCAGACATTAAGCAGTTGATTGGGTTTAGCGAGATTAGAAATTTTCCGATGTTGGTGAATAAGAGCCGGATTTGTGATAAGGATGGTAAAGCTAAGGCTAATTACTACAAAGCTGCGAATGAGAAGAGGGGAAAGGACATGGCTAGAGGTAAACCTTATAGCAAAGGTGGAAAGAAACCAGATGAAGGTGGGAGTAGTGGTAACAAGTTTGGAGGTAACAGGAATTGCTTTAAGTGTGGACAACCGGGTCATCGTTTCTTTGAATGCCCGAAGAGTGATGGAAAATGTTTCAAGTGTGGTGATCCTAACCACATGGCTAATCAATGCAAGAAAGGTCTAGTTTGCTTCAACTGCAAAGAAGCGGGTCATAAGAGCAATGAGTGTAAGAAGCCTAGAGCGGCTGGAGGAAAGGTGTTTGCTTTAGATGGTGGTGATGCGAAGGCGGACAACTTGATCAGAGGTACATGCTTTATCAATAATACTCCTTTGTCTGCTATTATTGATACGGGTGCTACCCATTCGTTTATTTCTATGGATTGTGTTAAGAGGTTGGGTCTTAAAGTAGAGAATATGATGGGACGCATGGTTATTGAAACGCCTGCGAGTGGTTCTGTATCGACTACTCTAGTTTGTGTTGATTGTTCAGTCATTATGTATGATCGACTTTTTGGTATGGATTTAGTCTGCATTCCGTTGAGCGGAATAGATGTTATCTTTGGTATGAACTGGTTAGAATTTAATCGGGTTCATATCAACTGCGGTGAGAGGACGGTTAAGTTTCCAAGACCGGAGCCAGAGTTGTGTTCGAAGCTCATGTGTTGTCGAGAAGTGGTAAGATCAGTGAAGGCTCAAGAGGATGTGTTTGCTATGTTTGCTTCGTTGAGAGTGGAAGAGAAGGATTGAGGTTGATGCGTTGCCGGTGGTGCGTGATTTCCCAGATGTTTTTCCAGATGACATTTTGGATTTACCACCCGAGAGAGAGGTTGAATTCGCAATTGACATCGTACCTGGTACTAGTCCAATTTCGATGGCACCGTATCGTATGTCAGCTGCTGAATTAGAAAAGTTGAAGGAACAATTGGAGGAATTGTTAGAGAAGAAGTTTGTAAGACCGAGTGTATCGCCGTGGGGTGCGCCGGTTCTGTTGGTGAAGAAGAAAGATGGTAGTATGCGTCTGTGCATTGATTATCGTCAGTTGAATAAAGCAACTATCAAGAACAAGTATCCACTTCCGAGGATAGATGATTTGATGGATCAGTTAGTGGGAGCCTGTGTGTTCAGCAAGATTGATTTGAGATCGGGATATCACCAGATAAGAGTTAAGGCGGAGGATATACCAAAGACTGCTTTCAGGACAAGGTATGGTCACTACGAGTATGCTGTTATGCCTTTTGGAGTTACGAATGCACCTGGAGTGTTTATGGAATATATGAATCGTATATTTCATTCCTTTTTGGATCGATTCGTGGTGGTCTTCATAGACGATATTTTAGGTATACTCAAAGACGGAAGAGGAACATGCCGAGCATTTGAGGATTGTATTGGGAGTGTTGCGCGAGAAGAAGCTTTATGCAAAATTTTCTAAGTGTGAATTTTGGTTGCATGAAGTTAGCTTTTTGGGTCACGTCATTTCAAGTGGTGGTATAGCAGTGGATCCTGCTAAGGTAGAAGCCGTGCAAGATTGGGGAACGCCGGAGTCTGTTACTGAGATCCGAAGTTTTCTTGGTTTGGCCGGTTACTATCGGAGGTTCATCGAAGGATTTTCAAAGTTGGCGTTGCCGTTGACGCAGTTGACTAGGAAGGGTCAAGCTTTTATTTGGGATGACAAGTGTGAGCAGAGTTTCCAAGAGCTGAAGAGGAAGGTTGACATCTGCACCTGTGTTAATTCTGCCGAATCCGAAGGAACCGTTCGTGGTTTATTGTGATGCGTCGAAGATGGGTACTAGGTGGTGTGTTGATGCAGAGGGGACAAGTTGTTGCTTATGCATCAAGACAGCTGAAGATTCATGAGAGGAACTATCCTACGCATGATTTGGAGCTAGCTGCTGTTGTGTTTGTTCTCAAGATTTGGAGGCACTTACTTGTATGGGTCAAGATTTGAGGTTTTCAGCGATCACAAGAGTCTGAAGTACTTGTTTGATCAGAAGGAGCTCAACATGAGGCAAAGAAGATGGTTAGAATTTCTTAAGGATTATGACTTCGAGTTGAGTTATCATCCGGGTAAGGCTAATGTGGTAGCCGATGCGTTGAGTAGGAAGTCTTTGCATATGTCGTCTCTGATGGCGAAGGAACTAAGGTTGATTGAAGAGTTTAGAGACCTCAGTTTGGTTTTTGAAAGGACAACCAGAAGCGTGAAGCTAGGAATGTTGAAGTTGACGAATGATTTTCTTGAAGAGGTTGTGGAAAAGCAAAAGTCTGATGTGAGATTGATGAAGCTTAAGACGCTCATCGAGCAAGGGAAAAAGGTAAACGTTGAGATCGATGAGAAAGGTGTGATGAGGTGTCAAGGAAGGTTATGTGTACCTGATGTGCCTGAATTGAAGCGGATGATCTTGGAGGAAGGTCACAGAAGCAACTTAAGTATTCATCCTGGTGTTACTAAGATGTATCAAGATCTGAGGAAAATGTTTTGGTGGCAAGGGATGAAGAAAGAGATCGCCGAGTTTGTTTTCGCGTGTTTGACTTGTCAGAAGTCCAAGGTGGAGCATCAGAAGCCGTCGGGGCTATTGCAACCTATGTTTATTCCAGAGTGGAAATGGGATAGTATCGCGATGGATTTTGTGAGCGGTTTGCCGAAGACGTCGAAAGGTAACAATATGATTTGGGTAGTTGTCGACAGGTTAACGAAGTCTGCTCATTTCATAGCTATCAAGACCGGTATGCTAGTACCGAAAGTTGGCTGAGATTTATGTCGAGCAAATCGTGAGGATTACATGGAATACCGTCGAGTATTGTATCAGATCGAGATCCCCGTTTTACTTCAAGGTTTTGGGAGAGTTTGCAAGAGGCGTTGGGGACTAAGTTGCGGATGAGTTCTGCTTATCACCCGCAGACGGATGGTCAGTCGGAGAGGACGATTCAATCATTGGAGGATTTGTTAAGATCAGTGTATTTTGGAACAAGGAGTGAGTTGGGAAGCTTGCTTACCATTGATTGAGTTTACGTATAACAACAGTTTTCATTCGAGCATTGGTATGGCACCTTTTGAAGCGTTGTATGGGAGAAGATGTAGAACACCTTTGTGTTGGTTTGAATCGGGGAGAAGTGTGGTGCTTGGACCTGAGATTGTGCAACAAACGACCGAGAAGATCAAGATGATCCAAGAAAAGATGAGAGCGTCGCAGAGTCGCCAGAAAAGTTATGCCGACAAGAGAAGGAAAGATATAGAGTTTCAAGAAGGAGATCATGTGTTTCTAAGAGTTACATCGACTACGGGTATTGGACGGGCTTTGAAATCGAAGAAGTTAGCATCGAGGTTCATTGGTCCATACCAGATTTTGAAGAGGATTGGGAAGGTGGCGTATAGGATTGCGTTACCGCCGTCGTTGTCGAATCTTCATGATGTTTTTCACGTGTCTCAATTAAGGAAATACGTATCGGATCCGTCACATGTGATTGAGTCGGACGAGATACAAGTGAGAGAGAATTTGACGGTTACAACGGTACCCTTAAGGATTGAAGGACAAGAGATGAAGAGGCTCAGGAATAAAGAGATTTCATCGGTGAAAGTCGTTTGGGGAGGCCCAGCCGGTGAATATGCGACGTGGGAGCTCGAGAGCAAGATGCGGGATTCCTATCCAGAGTTGTTTTCAGGTATTTTCGAGGGCGAAAATTCTTTTTAGGGGGGTAGAGTTGTAACGACCCTATTTTCGTATATTATATTTTTTTATATATTTTATTTTATGGTTTGATATTTAAATATATTTTCTAGTAATCGAGGAATAATTATTTAGCGCGAAGATGAGTTCGTAACCGAGTTTTTAAGGTTTTGGGCCTAGAGGGTGAATAGTGTTGGGCTTTAGTTTATGAGTAGTAGTAATAATCTATATGTGGATGAGTGTAGTAAGCTTGTGAGATTGAAGGGCTAGGATTAACCCTTGTGAGTTAGTAAGATGGAGGGCCAAGATTCATTTGATTGGATTATAAGATATTTTGAGTGAGTGAATAGTGCCATTTTTCCATTTCTTTGTGAGAAAAGAAAGAGAGAAGAAGAGGAGAGAGAGAAAGAAAGAGAAGAGCAAGAGGAAAACCTAGGGCAAGAGCAAGAGATCAAGAGGAAGCTTGGATTTGTGAGGTAAGAGAGTTAGTATTACATTGTTACAAGTGATTGAGAAGAGAAGGGAGAATGTCTATTTCTCCATCCCAAACTTCTCTCACTTTGTCTAGGTTTTGATAGAGGGTTTTTGTGGTTTAAAGTTGTTAATGTTTATGTTTTGCTTGCTTGAATGCTAATTGATGTTGTTAGCATGATTTGTTGGAGTTATTGTGTTGTGGGTTCATAAGAAAAGTTTTGAGAAGTTATTGTTTTGAACCCTAATTTCTATGCTTGATGAAATCTTTGGTTGTGATGGTTTATAAATGATGTTTTATGGTGGAATGTTGTTTTTAATAAGTTCTGGAACCTTGGGTAACCATAGATGGGCTAAAATGGTGGAAAAATCACATTTTTATGACTGTGTACTGATACGGTCGCTTGTAGCGACGGAGCCTCGCTTGTAGCGACCAGGCAGGATTATTCCCTGCCTATCTGCGCTTGTAGCGACCACATGGACGCTTGTAGCGACCATGCTCGCTTGTAGCGACCGAAGGTTCGCTGGTAGCGACCAAGCAGGATGATTCCCTGCCTATGCTCGCTTGTAGCGACCACATGCTCGCTTGTAGCGACCAATCCTGAACAGGCCTTCTTTGTTGAGTTGTTCTGGAGGTCCTGGTGCGCGCAGAGAAGTCTTTTTGATACTGTATTTTTATAATACATTTTTGGAAACCTTGCCCACCATTTTAATCCATTCCTATGTTTTCTAAAGAGTATTTTGTTTTCAAGAAAGTTTTGGAGTAAAACCCTATGTGTGTGTGGATTATCAAAGTGTGTGGGTTTCCCTTTGAAACCCTTATGGGTGAGAGTTTGATATGATTTGGTTAGTTTATTTGAGATTGTTAAACATGGTTGAATAATACATGTTGTGTCTTATGATTTGGCCATGAGAGCCTAGTAGTGGTGTTTGTTGTTGTTGTTGTTGATGTTGTAATGATTATCAGAGAGCTGATAATTAGTTGTGTTGTTTGAGTTTGTTATTGTTGAGATAATTATCAGAGAGCTGATAATTAGTTGTGTTAGTAAGTATAGTGATAAGAGTATCATATATTTGCTAAGTGAAACATCATGCATTTCATTATTTGATGATATCCGGAGCGGATATGAAATCCATGAGAGCGTGGTTATCAAGAGAGCTTGATAAGGATATAAGTTTATCCGAAATGATTTGGTACCACATGCATTAGAGAATGCATTTTGAGGCATGCATCCTAATTGACATTAGTGTGCATTTAGACATTATGTGTGCATAATGGATGTGAGTGGTAATTGATGTTTTGATGAGTTATGATGGAAATTATGTGTGCATAATTGTTATTGATGAGTTATTGTTGATAGTTGTTATTGATGAGCCTTTGTGCCTGTGTTTGATATGTATAATAATGCGTTATTAATACATGGTTATTGTTTTGTGATACTAACACTCTCTGTTTTGTGTTATGTGCTGGATCATTGGGGATCCAGATCATCAGGTTGGCGAGGCTATCGTTGAGGAATAGCCCTTTGCTGTTTAGAAGCTTTTGTAGTGGTAAGGGCATAGCTTAGCTATCCTTACATTCTTTTGTACTAGGTGTTGTATCCTAGTTAGAGTCTAGGGCTCTGATATTTGTAACACCATTTTGGGGTATCTGAACTCGTATGTATGAATTTGGCAATGGCCTGTTGTAGAATTGCCTCTTTTGAAAATATTATGTATATATTTTTTGTGTAATATATGCAAGCATAATTGTAAGCATTTGTTGAGTTGTTTTCCGCTGCATTGTTTGTGAATCAAATATGTTTATGATTTCCGTTGATGTTTTGGTGAAAGAGTTTTCTTAATGTTGTAACTTCCTATAGCCTTAACGTTTTCTTTTATTAAAGTTAATAAATCGGCGGTTAAGGGTTAGGGTGTTACAGTGTGCTTATGCAAGATGGTAAAGTAGTGGCTTATGCATCAAGACAGTTGAGAATTCATGAACGGAACTATCCTACGCATGATCTTGAGTTGGCCGCAGTGGTATTTGTGCTGAAGATTTGGAGACACTATTTATATGGTTCAAGATTTGAGGTGTTTAGTGATCATAAAAGTTTGAAGTATCTATTTGATCAGAAGGAGCTAAATATGAGGCAGCGAAGATGGCTTGAACTGTTGAAGGATTATGATTTTGGACTGAATTATCATCCAGGTAAAGCTAACGTTGTTGCTGATGCTTTGAGCAGGAAAACCTTGCATATGTCTGCTATGATGGTTAAAGAGATTGAGTTGCTTGAACAATTCAGAGATATGAGTTTGGTTTGTGAATTGGCACCTCAGAGTGTGAAGTTGGGTATGTTGAAGATTAACAATGAATTTTTTAGTAATATCAGAGAAGCTCAGAAAGTAGATGTGAAGTTGGTGGATTTGATGAATGAGGCTGAGGGTAGTGATTTCAAAATTGATGATCAAGGAGTGTTGAGGTTTAGAGGCAGAATTTGTATACCTGATAACGATGAGATGAAGAAGATGATTCTTGAGGAAAGTCACAGAAGTAGCTTGAGTATTCATCCGGGAGCTACAAAAATGTATCATGATTTGAAGAAGCTGTTTTGGTGGTCTGGTTTGAAGCGAGATGTGGCTCAATTTGTGTATTCATGTTTGACTTGTCAGAAGTCGAAGGTTGAGCATCAGAAACCTGCTGGGTTGTTGACACCGTTGGATGTGCCAGAGTGGAAGTGGGATAGTATGTCCATGGATTTTGTGACGAGTTTGCCGAATACTCAGAGAGGACATGATTCAATTTGGGTGATTGTGGTTAGGTTGACGAAGTCTGCGCATTTCCTTCCGATAAATATTAGTTATCCTGTGTCGCAGTTGGCAGAGATTTACATTCGAGAGATTGTGAAGTTGCATGGTGTTCCGTCGAGTATTGTGTCAGACAGAGATCCAAGATTTACTTCTAGATTTTGGAAGAGTTTGCAGGAAGCATTGGGTTCTAAATTGAGGTTGAGCTCGGCTTATCATCCGCAAACAGATGGTCAGTCGGAAAGGACGATTCAATCACTCGAAGATTTGTTGAGAATATGTGTTCTTGAGCAGGGTGGAGCTTGGGATAGTCATCTACCGTTGATAGAGTTCACTTATAACAACAGTTACCATTCTAGCATTGGAATGGCACCTTTTGAGGCATTGTATGGTAGGAGGTGCAGAACTCCTTTGTGTTGGTTCGAGGCTGGTGAGAGTGCAATTGTGGGACCAGAAATTATTCAGCAAACTACTGAGAAGGTCAAATTGATACAAGAGAAGATGAAAGCATCGCAGAGTCGGCAGAAAAGTTATCATGATAAGCGAAGAAAAGACCTTGAGTTCCAAGAAGGTGATCATGTGTTTTTGAGAGTCACTCCGATGACTGGTGTTGGACGTGCATTGAAATCGAAGAAGCTGACTCCGAAGTTCATTGGTCCTTATCAGATATCAGAAAGGATAGGAACAGTTGCTTATAGAGTGGGATTACCACCGCATCTTTCAAATTTGCATGATGTGTTTCACGTGTCGCAACTTCGGAAGTATGTTGCAGATCCCTCTCATGTGATTCCGAGAGATGATGTGCAGGTTAGAGACAATCTTACGGTGGAGACATTACCACTGAGGATTGAAGGCCGTGAGATGAAGAAGTTGAGGGGCAAAGAGATTCCTCTCGTGAAAGTTGTTTGGGGAGGACCAACTGGTGAAAGCTTGACGTGGGAGCTGGAAAGCAAGATGTTGGAGTCTTATCCAGAGTTATTTGCATGAGGTACATTTTCGAGGACGAAAATTTTATAAGTTGGGGAGAGTTGTAACGCCTAGAATTTAATTTTATTATTTTATTGAATTATAATGAATTAATATAATTTAATAGATTAAATAGAATTAAAATGGCATTAAGGGCATAATGGGAAATTAAGAAAGAGGGAAGTGGAATAGAAAAAGAGGTATACGCGTGAAGAGGTTTCATTTGTTGTGTTTTCACGTGAAACAGAGAAGAGAAAAGAGGAGAAGCAGAGCCAAGGAAGAAGGTGAAGAACTTGAGAAGAGGAAAAGCTGAAGGGGGCGATTTCTTCATAACAAGGTAAGGGTGGGACTAGCTTCTATAAATCTAAGTTTCATAATCCCTAAATTTTGATTTAACATGTTGATGTTGGTGAATTTGGGAATTAGGGTTGTTGATTATGATAAACTAATGATGGAATGTTAAATTGATGATTTCTATGTTGAGATGTTGATTTTGTTGTGATTCTATGGTGTTGTTACTGATTGGTGCCATGCTTATGCATAAATTGATGAAGTTTTGAATGTTCATAAACATGTGTCAGATGAATGAGTTGTTGGATGATTTTGATGTTAAAGTTGCTTTTCCTGAGTTTTCTTATCTCTTTCCCGAATTTTGAAATAAAAACTGGTATTGATCGGTACAGAATTGGTCTTAGGTGTAAACACAAAAGTTGTAGGTATGGATGTTAGTTTTCTAATGCCGATGGTTTGACGTTATTGAAAAGTCTGTTTTGAAATAAATAGCAAATTATCCTATTTATAAATTGTAAACGAAGTGCGACATCCCGTCAAGGTTGAAACTCTGATTTATTTTAAATGAAATTTTCAAGTTGGGAAAACGGGGTGTTACACTAACAGGCTTCGCTACCTCATCGTTGATGGCCACCATTTGGCATGAATACTTCTTCACCAATTCCGTCTTAAAATCATGTCACCTTAATCTTCGCCCTTCATAACTTCATTCCTCCTTGGTCGCATTCAGCTCTCGGACATTTATCCTACCTGTCATATACTAGATTGAGTTGATCAGGCTCAACTAGACGTGACCTTAAGAACAATATCCGGAACCCAATGGTCCCACTACTTTTTATTGAAACTTTAATGACCCAAGGCACGGTCTGAATCGACCTGCTCTGATACCAATTGTAACACCCACACTAAATTATCTAGAATATTTAGCATGGATATTAATCTGATATCGGATGCATTAAAATTTTCAATAATAAACATATACATACAACTACTGAATGAGTACAATTAGCTCGTTTATACAGTTATCCAAATAACATAAAATTACATTTCATATACTTATGCAATCTATAAACCTTCTGAGCTTGTCCATGACGAGCAACTGCACTCCATCCAGCGTCTTCCTGAAGATCTTCATGAACATCTCTTGCTAACCTGTAAACCTGCACCAGAAGGATTGGGATGAAACATAATGTCTCAGTGAGCTCCAGCCCAACCTACTGTTGGCAACCACGAGGGAAACCTAGGGTCGCCGTGCCTACTCTTAGCGATCTTGGGGATTCCTACGATCGCCGTCAGTCTCTACATATATCGCGATCAAGGAAAAACTAGGATCGCTTCATGTCTCTACCTTATCTTATACTTGTCATATACATAACCTTATGCTTAGTAATCTAGGGGGAAAACTATGATCACCTGCTGTTGTCTAATGACTACTTTGTCTTAACTCTTAGTACATAATACGTATTCATATTCATGTTCATATTCATATTCGTATTCATCTTTCATAACATAAAGTTAGAAGTTAGCGTTGAACAAACATTACATTATCTTGGTTCGTTTTACGGAGTGCATCCGGGTGGAGTAACCCCGAAGTACATCTCCCATCATACCGGTGAAATTCCTATCATGTCAGGCTAACACCGGACTCCTATTATCGTTGTGTGGACAACTCTCTCAATGAAGTCCCATCCGGCGAATCCCGGAGTCTGCTGAACACAACTTAACTTTGCATGTAGACAACCCTCTCGGAGAAGTCCCATCCGGCGTATCCCGGAGCCTGCTGGACATGCTAAAACTTTTAACATACGTGTGGACAATCCTCTCGGAGAAGTCCCATCCGGCGAATCCCGAAGCCTGCTGGACACGTTAAACATAGTCTTATAACTTACGTGTGGATAACCCTTTCGGAGAAATCCCATCCGGCATAATCCGGAGTCTGATGAACACGTTATCATATTCTTTAACATTAAATTCTTAACTTAAGTTCATATGCGTATCTATTACGTTTCATATTCTTGTGCATATCTAATGCATTCTTTAGGTAATCATTTATGAGTACTTAACCTATAAAAGGTTCTAAACTTGACTAATGTATCATCCTTGGACTTATATATACTTAATCGAGTGCATAACATTGCTTAGTAAGGGATAAACCCTAAACTAGCTCCTTAACATCTCTATGATAACTTATGGATTAAGGTATCCCTCTCTTAACATTGTACCTATCCTCATCTATATTCCATCTATACATTCTCTAAAGGATAGGTCTCCTAATACTTATTAGCAATACTTGGTCATTACATGTTGTTTCTTGAGTCTGAAGCAATATTAGATAGCCGAAACGGTGCAAGAATTAATGAAAAACAACATGGTTCTGCCCACTGCAAAATCGTGACACGATTTGGAAATCGTGTCACGATTTCCTACCCAGAAATCGTGTTGGTTCCTGCCTATAAAATCGTGACACGGTTGTAAAATCGTGACACGATTTTACCTGCAGTTGGACAGCAAAGGGCAAGTTTAAAACAGGATTTCCACCATTTTGGCTTATCCAATCATGCCCAAACATCATACAGCTTTAAGGGACAAATTCTAATGCATAATAACAGTTTACAACATGTAATGATCAAGAATTACTCACAACATAGAATTAGGGTACTAAAATTCATAACTTGTTCATCATACTAGAAACACTTAAACTTACTCATAGTGGGTTCTAAAACCCTAGGGAGCTCACCTTAAGCCTCAATTGGTGCTTGCTATAACTGAATTCCAAACTCTAGCTTCAAACTACCTCTCCTCTTGATTTCTTCCTTAATCCTTCCTTTCCGTCTCTTGTTCTAACTTTCCAAACCAAGCTTGCTTTGCAAGACTTCTCCCATGAATTGGATGAACTTATGATAGGTGAGGGCAAGAGAGGTGAGGGCGTGTGATTTAGAGGAAGAGAGGGGGAGAGAGCTGATTTTTAGAAGGGTAGAAGGAATGAAGAAGAATGGTAAGAAAATATCTTACCTCTCTTTTCTTATAATCCTCCCTTTTGAAATAATTACCATAATGCCATTGCCACTAATTACAAAATTGCCATGTCTGTTAATTAGTTTCTAACACCATTAACTGATACTTATAAGCGGGATAATACAGAAGGACATTACTCCGACGATCAAAACGGGCCCAACCGATTAACGGTATCAAATATAATCAATCAGACTGTTGAATATGAATTTATTGGAATAAGAACGAAGCAGGAACTAAAATTTTGGAAATCGGAACCTTCGGTGTAAGGCGATCTTACAAACTATCCCATTAGAAACCTAGACAACATGGAAGAACATTACTCCGACGGTCAAAATGGACTCAACCGATTAACGATATCAAATATAATCAATCGGACCGTTGAATATGACCTTATTGGAATAAGAACGAAGCAGGAACTGGAATTTTGAAAATCGGAATCTTCGATGTAAGTCAATCTGACAAACTATCCCATTAGAAACATAGTAAACATGGAAAGACATTACTCTAACGATCAAAACGGACCCAGCCGACTAACAATATCAAATATAATCAGTCGGACCGTTGAATATGACCTGATTGGAATAAGAACGAAGCAGGAACTGGAATTTTAGAAATCGGAACCTTCAGTGTACGTCGATCTTACAAACTATCCCATTAGAAACCTAGTCAACATGGAAGGACATTACTCCGACGATTAAAACGGACCCAACCGATTAACGGTATCAAATATAATCAATCGGACCGTTGAATATGACCTTATTGGAATAAGAACAATGCAGGAACTGGAATTTTGAAAATCGGAACCTTCGGTGTAAGTCGATCTTACAAACTATCCCATTAGAAACCTAGTCAATATGGAAGGACATTACTCCGAGAGTCAAAATGGACCCAACCGATTAACGATATCAAATATAATCAATCAGACCGTTGAATATGACCTTATTCTAATAAGAACAAAGCAGGAACTGGAATTTTGAAAATTGGAATCTTCAGTGTAAGTCGATCTGACAAACTATCCCATTAGAAACCTAGTCAACATGGAAGGACATTACTCCGACGATCAAAACGGACCCAACCGATTAACGGTATCAAATATAATCAATTAGAACGTTGAATATGAATTTATTGGAATAAGAACGAAGCAGGAACTGAAATTTTGGAAATCGGAACCTTCAGTGTAAGGCGATCTTACAAACTATCCCATTAGAAACCTAGTCAACATGGAAGAACATTACTCCGACGGTCAAAATGGACTCAACCGATTAACGATATCAAATATAATCAATCGGACCGTTGAATATGACCTTATTGGATTAAGAACGAAGCAGAAACTGGAATTTTGAAAATCGGAATCTTCAGTGTAAGTCGATCTGACAAACTATCCCATTAGAAACCTAGTCAACATGGAAGGACATTACTCCGACGATCAAAACGGACCCAACCGATTAACGGTATCAAATATAATCAATCAGAACGTTGAATATGAATTTATTGGAATAAGAACGAAGCAGGAACTGAAATTTTGGAAATCGGAACCTTCAGTGTAAGGCGATCTTACAAACTATCCCATTAGAAACCTAGTCAACATGGAAGAACATTACTCCGACGGTCAAAATGGACTCAACCGATTAACGATATCAAATATAATCAATCGGACCGTTGAATATGACCTTATTGGAATAAGAACGAAGCAGAAACTGGAATTTTGAAAATCGGAATCTTCAGTGTAAGTCGATCTGACAAACTATCCCATTAGAAACCTAGTCAACATGGAAGGACATTACTCCGACGGTCAAAACGGACCCAACCGATTAACGGTATCGAATATAATCAATCGGACCGTTGAATATGACTTTATTGAAATAAGAACGAAGCAGGAACTGGAATTTTGAAAATCAGAACCTTCGGTGTAAGTCGATCTTACAAACTATCCCATTAGAAACCTAGTCAACATGGAAGAACATTACTACGACGGTCTAAACGGACCCAACCGATTAACGGTATCAGAAATAATAAATTGGACCGTTGAATATGTCCTTATTGGAATAAGAACGAAGCAGGAACTGGAATTTTGAAAATCGGAACGTTAGGTGTAAGTTGATCTTACAAACTATCCCATTAAAAACCTGGTCAACATGGAAGGACGTTACTCCGACGGTCAAAACGGACCCAACCGATTAACGGTACCAAATATAATCAATCGGACCGTCGAATATTACCTTATTGGAATAGGAACGAAGCAGGAACTGGAATTTTGAAAATCGGAATCTTCGGTGTAAGTCGATCTGACAAACTATCCCATTAGAAACCTAGTAAACATGGAAAGACATTACTCTAACGATCAAAACGGACCCAGCCGACTAACAGTATCAAATATAATCAGTCGGACCGTTGAATATGACCTGATTGGAATAAGAACGAAGCAGGAACTGGAATTTTAGAAATCGGAACCTTCAGTGTACGTCGATCTTACAAACTATCCCATTAGTAACCTAGTCAACATGGAAGGACATTACTCCGACGATCAAAACGGACCCAACCAATTAACGGTATCAAATATAATCAATCGGACCGTTGAATATGACCTTATTGGAATAAGAACGAAGCAGGAACTATAATTTATGAAATCAAAACCTTCGGTGTAAGTCGATCTTACAAACTATCCCCTCAGAAACCTAGTCAACATGGAAGGACATTGCTCCGACGAACCGATTAACAGTTTCAAATATAATCAATCGGACCATTGAATATGACCTTATTGCAATAAAAACGAAGCAGGAACTGGAATTTTGAAAATCGAAACCTTAGGTGTAAGTGGATCTTACAAACTATCCCATTAGAAACCTAGTCAACATGGAAGAACATTACTTCGACGGTCAAAACGGACCCAACGGATTAACGGTAACAAATATAATCAATCACACCGTTGAATATGACCTTATTGGAATAAGAACAAAGCAGGAACTAGAATTTTGAAAATCGGAGTCTTCGGTGTAAGTCGATCTGACAAACTATCCCATTAGAAACCTAGTCAACATGGAAGAACATTACTCCAACGGTCAAAACGGACCCAACCGATTAACGGTATCAAATATAATCGATCAGACCGTTGAATATGACCTTAATGGAATAAGAACGAAGCAGGAACTGGAAATTTGAAAATCGGAATCTTCAGTGTAAGTCGATCTGACAATCTATCTCATTAGAAACCTAGTCAACATGGAAATACATTACTCCGACGATGAAAACAGACCCAACCGATTAATGATATCAAATATAATCAATCGGACCGTTGAATATGACTTTATTGGAATAAGAACGTAGCAGGAACTGAAATTTTGAAAATCAGAACCTTCGGTGTAAGTCGATCTTACAAACTATCCAATTAGAAACCTAGTCAACATGGAAGAACATTACTCCGACGATCAAAACAGACCCAACCGATTAACGGTATCAAATATAATCAATCGAACCGTTGAATATGACTTTATTGGAAGAAGAACGAAGCAGGAACTGGAATTTTGAAAATCAGAACCTTCGGTGTAAGTCGATCTTACAAACTATCCAATTAGAAACCTAGTCAACATGGAAGAACATTACTCCAACGTTCAAAACGGACCCAACCGATTAACGGTATCAAATATAATCGATCAGACCGTTGAATATGACCTTAATGGAATAAGAACGAAGCAGGAACTGGAAGTTTGAGAATCGGAATCTTCAGTGTAAGTCGATCTGACAATCTATCTCATTAGAAACCTAGTCAACATGGAAAGACATTACTCTGACGATCATAACGGACCCAGCCGACTAACAATATCAAATATAATCAGTCGGACCGTTGAATATGACCTTATTTTAATACGAACAAAGCAGGAACTGGAACTTTGGAAATCGGAACCTTCGGTGTAAGTCGATCTTACAAACTATCCCATTAGAAACCTAGTCAACATGGAAGGACATTGCTCCGACGAACAAAATGGGACCAACCGATTAACAGTATCAAATATAATCAATCGGACCGTTGAATATGAATTTATTGGAATAAGAACGAAGCAGGAACTGGAATTTTGGAAATCGGAACCTTCGGTGTAAGGCGATCTTACAAACTATCCCATTAGAAACCTAGTCAACATGGAAGAACATCACTCCGACGGTCAAAATGGACTCAACCGATTAACGATATCAAATATAATTAATCGGACCGTTGAATATGACCTTATTGGAATAAGAACGAAGCAGGAACTGAAATTTTGAAAATCGGAATCTTCGGTGTAAGTCGATCTGACAAACTATCCCATTAGAAACCTAGTCAACATGGAAGGACATTACTCCGACGATCAAAACGGACCCAACCGATTAACGGTATCGAATATAATCAATCGGACCGTTGAATATGACTTTATTGAAATAAGAACGAAGCAGGAACTGGAATTTTGAAAATCAGAACCTTCGGTGTAAGTCGATCTTACAAACTATCCCATTAGAAACCTAGTCAACATGGAAGGACGTTACTACGACGGTCAAAACGGACCCAACCGATTAACGGTTTCAAAAATAATCAATTGGACCGTTGAATATGACCTTATTGGAATAAGAACGAAGCAGGAACTGGAATTTTGAAAATTGGAATCTTCAGTGTAAGTCGATCTGACAAACTATCCCATTAGAAACCTAGTCAACATGGAAGGACATTACTCCGACGATCAAAACGGACCCAACCGATTAACGGTATCGAATATAATCAATCGGACCGTTGAATATGACTTTATTGAAATAAGAACGAAGCGGGAACTGGAATTTTGAAAATCAGAACCTTCGGTGTAACTCGATCTTACAAACTATCCCATTAGAAACCTAGTCAACATGGAAGAACATTACTACGACGGTCTAAACGGATCCAACCGATTAACGGTTTCAAAAATAATCAATTGGACCATTGAATATGACCTTATTGGAATAAGAACAAAGCAAGAGCTGGAATTTTGAAAATCGGAACCTTCGGTGTAAGTCGATCTTACAAACTATCCCATTAGAAACCTAGTCAACATGGAAGG
Source organism: Medicago ruthenica (assembly GCA_018208015.1). Lineage (NCBI taxonomy): Eukaryota > Viridiplantae > Streptophyta > Magnoliopsida > Fabales > Fabaceae > Medicago > Medicago ruthenica. The sequence goes on from CM031376.1 coordinate 54,860,914, forward strand.
ACATTACTCCGAGAGTCAAAACGGACCCAACCGATTAACGATATCAAATATAATCTTTGTTTGCTTGTAATCTATTTTCGTATGTTATTTTCAGCATAAGCAGTTTTTAGTGTAAAAATCATAACTGGAGCTACAGAAATCGGATTGAGACACGGTCAAGTGCGTTGGAAAGCTAACAGAGAGATCTACAACTTTTATGTTGATGCCTGAAGCCAGTTCGGAGCGCAATTGTGTCAAATAATCGCGTCATGTTTCAGACTTTATGTAATTTAATTATTTTCGACCCAAACTTATGTTTTCGGCCCGTAACTTTTGGAGCCCGTATTATTTAAACCAAAACGCAGCCTAGGGTTAGTCATTCTGGATTCTCGAAAACAGAACCTTGACGGCTGCTCTTGCTATGGAGAACTAAACTTTAGGTTGATTCATTGGTGTAAGGAACTCATTCATGATTTCTTGAGGTTCGAATTTAATTGCAAGTTCGTTTATCTATTTATGCTTTGTTGTATCAATTTCGTTTCTCTATATTCCGTATGAATTCTGATTCAATGATGCTTAATTATTCTATCTCGAATTTAAGTAGTTGAGTTTTATTCGTATTAATTCATCGCTTGTTTAAATTAATCCGAATAGAAATTGATACGAACTTTTGCGCTTAGCAATAGGGTTGATTGAATTTGTCATGATACTAACCGTGTTTTATGTGACGCTTGTTCACCGTCCATGGTTAGTTGAACACATGAGATGCTTAATCGAATGAATTCATATAAAACCGATTGTCGCTTGTATAATTAGTTTTATAAATCAACCAGAGCATAAATAGTTGAATGAATATCTCTGTGAACCTATGATAGGATCAAACGAGTTGTCTAAGACCAATGAATCAATCGTCTTTTTTATTAATTGAATTTCTGATTCTCTTTCAATCTGAACAAACCGAAAACCCCCATTTAATTGTGTTATTCATCGTTCTTAGTTTTGTTAATTATCAAATAAGAGGTCCTTGTGAGACGACCAAGGTTTAACTACCTTGTTACTACATTTAAAAAATTAATTATTTTTGACCGCCTACGACAGCGATCAAATTGGCGCCGTTGCCGGGGACCTCTAATTGGAATTAGTAAAATTAAGAACGAACTAACCTTACTAACAATTTTTATTTTGTTTTTAGTTTTTCTTTTGTTTCAGGTTCCGACGTTGAATTTTGCATTGAAGCTGAAAAGAAAAAAAAATGGGTAACTCATTGGACGAATTGGCTTATCTTGTTAATTTGATGGAATCAAGAGAACAACAAGCATGCTTTCAAAATCATATTCCACTTGTGATTTGCAATATTTGTTCTTCAAATTTTCATTGTAGTGATGCATGTCCTATTTTGTTAGATACTAACTTTTGTGGTGAGACCCAAGTTGTAGGTGATTTTCAAGGACAATACTATTGTGAACAAAATTCATATCTTGAAGAGCAACCTATTTGGCCATATCAACAATTTCAACAAAATGTATCAGCTGACACACAATCGTACTTGGAAGAAATTATCAAGCAAATGGCTGAAACTAATAAGCGAATGATTGAAGATGATTTGCAATTTCAACAACATATGCAATCTTCTCTTCAAGTTATAAAAGTCCAAGTTGAACAAATAGTTTCCACCGTCCATCAAATTCAAGAGAATAAGATGTCTCATGATGATGTACAACCTGTTTCACTATTGGAGGTAACACAATGTGATACATGTCTTGATGATTCTCCAGGTGAGCCCGTTAAAACAGTGTTTGTTTCATCTGACGAGCACAAGGTAAGCAACAAAAATTCAAGTGAATGCATGAAAGAGATTATACCACAAAATCCCTTGAAATCTGATTTGGATGAATTATATACTTCTCTTGAAGTACATAAATCTCTTGAAATTTTTGCTTGTGAGTGTGGTGTTTGTAATGTTTGTCATGAGATCAGTGCAGCCATTTCAGGTGAAGAAATTTTGATGCCGCCAACCACATGTGCAGAAATTCAAGCAAATTCAACAACTCTTGAATTTGACAGCAAAAATGTGGATTTTAGCCATAAGCAACCATTGTCCACAGCAGAAAAATTGTCGGTGGAACCTCTAATTAAGCCAAGCAACATGCAGTTGTCTTTTACCATTTGTGAATCTCTTCCACCCAATTTATCTGACTCACAAGCTAATTGTGGATTTTCTGATTTCTATGCTTTTATTAGTGCAGGTTCACTATATGTGCTGGCTATTCCTCCTAAGCCACCGGATCTTGTACTAATAGACAAGTTCACCTGCTACTTACTTTTTCCTGTTTCATGTGTTCGTAGTGCAGCAAGGCCTCCACCTAAACCACCAGACATAGAAGCTCCAGCTGCTACACCTTAGCCCCTCGGGTGTGTTCCTTCCTTATTCTCGCTTATTGTTACATTGAGTACAATGCTTGATTTAAGTGTGGGGGGGAACATTTTAGTTTTTAGTTGTTTTTCTTTTTTTTGTCTTTAATTTTATATAAAAAAAAAATAGTTTTTGGCATGTATGCAACAGTGTGAGTAATTTCACTGTCCTAGGCCTAGAGGTGTATGTCATGATATGGATACCATCTTTGCTTTTGTAGTGTGATAAGTTGACTTGATACTAGACTGTGCATCATTTGTGATAGGACATTAAACCTTGTGAGTTCTTGAACTGCCAGCTGTTCGTTGTTTCTTGTGTTGTTCACTCATACTGTTAGTTATTTCTAGAACTTGACTTGACTCTTGAAGCACTTGTTCACATGCATGTACATGAAATGATCTAGGCAATTGTTTCTTTTATGAACTACTTTTAGCCAAATAAGCCTACCTTGATATAATCATCCCTTCGTTAAGCCCCTTTGAGCCTGTTATTCCCATTCTTGGTTTTATAGCTCATTACAAGCCGAATAAGCCTTTGTTTTATCCATTCTTTTTATGTCCCAATCTTAGGGGATGAAGGAGCTTGAATTTTAAATTTTGAATAAGTGTGGGGGTGCTCAATGTGTTATCTTAAGTTTTACTTGATGTGGGAAAAAGGGAATATCTGTTATGCTGAGTTGTGTCTGAAGTTCATATTATTTTCTGATACTCAGTTGATTTAAAAAAAAAATGATGAAAGAGAAAAAGAAAAGAAAAAGAAATGTGTCAAAGAGTTGTATTGCGGGTACTTCTGATTTAAAGGTTTGTAAAGGAAGTTGTCATAGGATATGAAGAAGTTATGATGTTGAGTTCTATTATGTTGCTATATTTGAAAGACCACTCATGCTTACTATTCAATGAATTTCATGCTTCTTTATCCTCTTTGATTTATAGCCTAGTATTCCTTAGGTTTATCCCACCTGTACCTTGGCCCCGTTACAACCTGAACAAAGACCTTTGGATCTGTACATGTATGTGCTTCATTGTGTGGATGTCATCTATCTTTGGGGACGTTAGAGGCTTGTCAAGCCTATGGCAGTGCTAACTTTGATGATGTGCTTTGAGTGCAAATACTAACCCTGACACTCCATTTTATTCAGATTGCACACACCTCACGAGTGATTGAGTGCACTTTATACATATATTCCGTGAGGTTCTATCATTTTTGAAGCACATTTTAGTCTAATATCCACCTTCTCCATTGCACATGTTATAAGATGTTGTTCATGATTCCTATGCTCCTTGAATCCTGGAATGTGCTGATTGCTTGTGACTTTGCATCATGCCTTGTGTTCTTTTTATCTTTTTGAAGTTTTATCTTGAGTCTTTAATCTTGAGTTTTGCTCGGAGTGCAAAAGTTCAAGTGTGGGGGAATTTGATCAGTGCATTTTGATGCACATTCTTCTATGTTTTTACTTAGGCATTTCTCTAGTTTGTTTTGTTTATTTTACTATTTTATTATGTTTTTAGAATTAAGTCTTTGTTTGCTTCTAATCTATTTTCGTATGTTATTTTCAGCATAAGCAGTTTTTAGTGTAAAAATCATAACTGGAGCTACAGGAATCGGATTGAGACACGGTCAAGTGCGTTAGAAAGCTAACAGAGAGATCTACAACTTTTATGTTGAAGCCTGAAGCCAGTTCGGAGCGCAATTGTGTCAAATAATCGCGTCATGTTCCAGACTTTATGTAATTTAATTATTTTCGACCCAAACTTATGTTTTCGGCCCGTAACTTTTGGAGCCCGTATTATTTAAACCAAAACGCAGCCTAGGGTTAGTCATTCTGCATTCTCGAAAACAGAACCTTGACGGCTGCTCTTGCTATGGAGAACTAAACTTTAGGTTGATTTATTGGTGTAAGGAACTCATTCATGATTTCTTGAGGTTCGAATTTAATTGCAAGTTCGTTTATCTATTTATGCTTTGTCGTATCAATTTCGTTTCTCTATATTCCGTATGAATTCTGATTCAATGATGCTTAATTATTCTATCTCGAATTTATGTAGTTGAGTTTTATTCGTATTAATCCATCGCTTGTTTAAATTAATCCGAATAGAAATTGATACGAACTTTTGCGCTTAGCAATAGGGTTGATTGAATTTGTCATGATACTAACCGTGTTTTATGTGACGCTTGTTCACCGTCCATGGTTAGTTGAACACATGAGATGCTTAATCGAATGAATTCATATAAAACCGATTGTCGCTTGTATAATTAGTTTTATAAATCAACCAGAGCATAAATAGTTGAATGAATATCTCTGTGAACCTATGATAGGATCAAACGAGTTGTCTAAGACCAATGAATCAATCGTCTTTTTTATTAATTGAATTTCTGATTCTCTTTCAATCTGAACAAACCGAAAACCCCCATTTAATTGTGTTATTCATCGTTCTTAGTTTTGTTAATTATCAAATAAGAGGTCCTTGTGAGACGACCAAGGTTTAACTACCTTGTTACTACATTTAAAAAATTAATTATTTTTGACCGCCTACGACAGCGATCAGAAGGACATTACTCCGACGATCAAAACAGACCCAACCAATTAACAGTATCAAATATAACTACTCGGACCATTGAATATGCCCTTGTTGGAATAATAACGAAGCAGGAACTGAGATTTTCGAAATCAAAACATCCGGTGTAAGTCGATCTTACAAACTATCCCATTAGAAACCTAGTCAACATGGAAGGACATTGCTCCGACGATCAAAACGGGACCAACCGATTAACAGTATCAAATATAATCAATCGGACCATTGAATATGACCTTATTGGAATAAGAACGAAGCAGGAACTGGAATTTTGAAAATCGAAACCTTAGGTGTAAGTGGATCTTACAAACTATCCCATTAGAAACCTAGTCAACATGGAAGAACATTACTCCGACGGTCAAAACGGACCCAACCGATTAACGGTAACAAATATAATCAATCACACCGTTGAATATGACCTTATTGGAATAAGAACGAAGCAGGAACTGGAATTTTGAAAATCGGAGTCTTCGGTGTAAGTCGATCTGACAAACTATCCCATTAGAAACCTAGTCAACATGGAAATACATTACTCCGACGATGAAAACAGACCCAACCGATTAACGATATCAAATATAATCAATCGGACCGTTGAATATGACTTTATTGGAATAAGAACGAAGCAGGAACTGAAATTTTGAAAATCAGAACCTTCGGTGTAAGTCGATCTTACAAACTATCCAATTAGAAACCTAGTCAACATGGAAGAACATTACTCCGACGATCAAAACAGACCCAACAAATTAACGGTATCAAATATAATCAATCGAACCGTTGAATATGACTTTATTGGAAGAAGAACGAAGCAGGAACTGGAATTTTGAAAATCAGAACCTTGGGTGTAAGTCGATCTTACAAACTATCCAATTAGAAACCTAGTCAACATGGAAGAACATTACTCCATCGGTCAAAACGGACCCAACCGATTAACGGTATCAAATATAATCAATCAGACTGTGGAATATGACCTTAATGGAATAAGATCGAAGCAGGAACTGGAAATTTGAAAATCGGAATCTTCAGTGTAAGTCGATCTGACAATCTATCTCATTAGAAACCTAGTCAACATGGAAAGACATTACTCTGACGATCAAAACGGACCCAGCCGACTAACAATATCAAATATAATCAGTCGGACCGTTGAATATGACCTTATTTCAATACGAACAAAGCAGGAACTGGAACTTTGGAAATCGGAACCTTCGGTGTAAGTCGATCTTACAAACTATCCCATTAGAAACCTAGTCAACATGGAAGGACATTGCTCCGACGAACAAAATGGGACCAACCGATTAACAGTATCAAATATAATCAATCGGACCGTTGAATATGACCTTATTGGAATAGGAACGAAGCAGGAACTGGAATTTTGAAAATCGGAACCTTAGGTGTAAGTCGATCTTACAAACTATCCCATTAGAAACCTAGTCAACATGGAAGGACATTACTCCGACGATCAAAATGGACCCATCCGATTAACGGTATCAAATATAATCATTCAGACCGTTGAATATGAATTTATTGGAATAAGAACGAAGCAGGAACTGGAATTTTGGAAATCGGAACCTTCGGTGTAAGGCGATCTTACAAACTATCCCATTAGAAACCTAGTCAACATGGAAGAACATCACTCCGACGGTCAAAATGGACTCAACCGATTAACGATATCAAATATAATTAATCGGACCGTTGAATATGACCTTATTGGAATAAGAACGAAGCAGGAACTGGAATTTTGAAAATCGGAATCTTCGGTGTAAGTCGATCTGACAAACTATCCCATTAGAAACCTAGTCAACATGGAAGGACATTACTCCGACGATCAAAACGGACCCAACCGATTAACGGTATCGAATATAATCAATCGGACCGTTGAATATGACTTTATTGAAATAAGAACGAAGCAGGAACTGGAATTTTGAAAATCAGAACCTTCGGTGTAAGTCGATCTTACAAACTATCCCATTAGAAACCTAGTCAACATGGAAGAACATTACTACTGTTGGGTTTTTGTAGATTGGCTACATTTTGCAAAAACATCTACTAGCCAGATGCTGGGACAGATGCAGTAGCATATGGAACAGCATTATGTGACTTGTGGTTTTCGCGCCAGCTAGCGCTTTATATTTGTGTTCGCAATCTTCCAAAGATTTGCCTGAAGATTTATTTTCCTCTAGCTTGCTGATCAAGGCGCGTGTATCTGATTGAAGATTTGCTTGAAGTTTTATTTGCCTTGCTATTTGTTCCACAAGATATCATTCTATATTTGGAAGCTTTTTATTATTTCTAGAAGATCTTTTCAGCTGGACCGGACAATGTCCACGCTCTGTGTTGAAGCCCATACCCGTGCTATCTGAGTATTATATATTTGTGAAGACAAACCCTAGTTGTGTAACTAAAAACCGTGTGTGTTAGCAAAGCGTGTGTTTAAGGTTTTTAGGGTTTATTTTGTTAATTGTGAGCCTTGCTTGTATCTCCCTGATTCAAGCTAAGGACTGAGTTTGTTTGAGTTGTAATTGTAAGCTGCTCCTAAGCTTTTAAGTACGGAGTGAGTATGTGCACTAGAGTGTGTCTCTCTTTGTGTGTTTTGCGTGTTTAATCACAATACTGTGTGTGTTGCTGGTAGGAATTGAGACGGGGTCTCATATCTAGGAGTTCCTAGATAGAGTTGCCACTGGTAGGGTCTAGGTGCAAAGTCAAGTAGTGTGTCTGTGTTGGTCTTTTCACTAGAACTATAATAGTGGAATCATTCCTGGATTGGTATCCCCCAGAGTAGGAGAGTTGCTCCGAACTGGGTTAACAAACTCTCTGTGTACTTTTTATTTCCGCTGTGTTCCTTTTAATTTGTGCTTTGTTACGTTGCGCTATTTTAATTGTAGTTCTGAGTAGACACGTGCTCGGACAGTTGTGCCAACATTGTGCACAGCATATTTCAGTCAGGTTGCCAGGAATTTCAATTGGCATCAGAGCAGGCACCCTGTTCTGTGTGGGTGAGCTCCAGGGAAAGAAGTTTCTGGCTCAATGGATAAAGAAGGAGGACTGGTGAACAGACCACCCTTGTTGGATGGGTCGAACTATGACATTTGGAAATCACGCATGACAGCATTCTTGAAATCTCTAGACAGCAGAGCTTGGAAGGCTGTGATCAAGGCATGGGTCCCTCCTAAAATAAAAGATGCGAATAATGTTGATACTGATGAGTTGAAACCAGAAGAGGAGTGGTCTACAGCAGAAGACACTGCAGCTATTGGAAACTCTAAAGCCCTGAATGCTTTGTTTAATGGTGTTGACAAGAACATGTTCAGGTTGATTAAACAATGTACTATTGCCAAGGAAGCTTGGGATATCCTAAGAACAGCTCATGAAGGTACTCAAAAGGTCAAGAAGTCAAGGCTACAACTGCTAACAACACAGTTTGAGAATTTGAGAATGAAGGAAGGAGAGAGTGTTCATGACTTTCACATGAATGTGCTAGAATATGCTAACACTTTTGAATCCTTGGGGGAAAAGATATCCGATGAAAAACTGGTAAGCAAAATTCTCAGGTCCCTGCCTAAGAAATTTGATATGAAAGTATGTGCTATTGAGGAGGCTCAAGATATTGGAAATATGAAAGTTGATGAGTTGATTGGATCTCTTCAAACTTTTGAATTAAAGGTTAATGAAAGATCTGAAAAGAAAGACAAGAACATTGCTTTCATCTCCAACACTGATGAAGATGATGTGGAGAGTAATTTAGATACTGATGAGAGCATCTCTGAAGATATTGTGTTGTTGGGCAAACAATTTAATAAAGTTGTGAAGAGGATGGACAGACGCCCTAGGACAAATGCTCCGGACAACAGTCGCAGCATCTATAAAAATGTCAACAATCAGAGGAAACCTAGAACTGATGACAAAATCAATCAAAGCAAAGGGGTGCAATGCCATGAGTGCGAAGGTTTTGGTCACATCAGAACTGAGTGTGCAACTTATCTGAAGAAACAAAAGAAGGTGATGACTGTGTCTTGGACTGATGAGGATGAATCAGAAGAAGAACCTGAAACTGCAAAACATGTGAATGCCTTGACTGGAGTGTGCACATCTGACAATGAATCTAGTGATGAAGAGGTAACATATGATGAATTGGCTGATTCTTACAAGGAGCTATATCTCAAAAGTGAGGAAGTTTGTAGAACTTTAGAAAAACAAAAAGGGACCATCGCTCTCCTGCAAGCTGAGAAAGACAAACTTCTGAAAATAAACTCAGACCTCAATGATGAGGTTATCTTACTTACTTCCAAGATTGGCAATATGAACAAGCAACTGCGGATGATGAACAAAGGTACTGATGCTTTAGACGAAATTCTGGAAATAGGACAGAAACCTGGAGATTCTAAAGGTATTGGGTTTGACTACAGTTCCATGCCTCAGCATAAACAATTTCCAGTGAGACAGTTTGTGCCACCTGTTAATACTCATGATCATACTATGTCAAGACAGATGCCCCAGCATCAGGTGAGACAACAGGCATCAGGATACAGGCCCAGATCAAAAGGAAGGAATTATGCTTGGGTATGTCACTACTGTGGAAGAAAAGGACATATCAGACCCTTCTGTTTCAAATTATATGGTTACCCAGACAGGACCTATTCACCAAGACCTGATCCCACAGTAAAGACCACCAAGAAGCAGTGGAAGCAGAAAAATGATAATTTCACAAGCAACACTATGGATCCTAGAAAAATAGAACCAGAAGCTGATGAGATTGCTCAAATTGCTCATACATCTCTGAGAGTGTCATCCAGAAATGATTGGTACTTTGACAGTGGATGTTCCAGACATATGACTGGTGATAAAAATTACTTGACTGATGTTAAGCCTTATGCTACAAGTTTTGTGTCTTTTGGGGATGGAGCCAAAGGAGAAATAAAGGGTGTAGGAAATCTTGTGGAAGAGGGTCTACCCAAACTTGATAAGGTGCTTCTTGTGAAAGGATTAACTGCCAACTTAATTAGTATTAGTCAACTGTGCGATCAAGGAATGAAGGTCAACTTTACTAAGAGTGGATGCTTAGTTGCTAACAGTGAAGGGGACATCCTGATGAAAGGTGTTAGATCAAAGGACAATTGCTACTTGTGGATCTCTCAAGATAAAGCAAAGTTATCTACTTGTCTAATAACCAAAGAAGATGAAGTTAAGCTATGGCACCTGAAATTCTGGCCAGGCAATACTAAAGAGAAATCAGGTTCTGAACCAAACAGGTTCTGAACAACACACAGGACACAATAATTTGCAAAACAGAGCACAAACACAAACAAATTAAAGTGCAGGAAATTAAAAAGGCACAGAGGTTTGTTAACCCAGTTCGGAGTAAACACCTCCTACTCTGGGGGATACCAATCCAGGAAGGAATTCCACTATAGGAATTAATCCTTATGACTCAAGACACTGACTCCCAGTTCCCAGCCTAAGCAATTAACTTCCTCCTAGTCTTGAATTCTACCCAACACGTTGAGTATTAGAGACCACTAACTTCCTATTCAAGTAACAAACCTGTTACTGAAACCCTTAAATAAAAACACTCTGTTTTTCAGAAAACTTCAAAAACACAACTTCATTCGTACCTAGAGGCTTAGAATGAATTACAACTCAATAAAAATCCTAAACCAACTCAAAGCATATGAGTGGCGTACAAAAATAAAGCAAAAGCTTAAAAGACACTAAGACTCAATTCTCTGATCTTAAACTCTAAATTCGTGTCTTGAATAGCAGCAGCCCTCCTCCTTATATAGCCTTCAGTCTTGCAAAATAAAACTAATCTTCTGATTTGATTTGTTACAGAAATAAGATTGGTCCAATAATGTAACAAATAAAACTGTTCTGAATCTTTTAAAGATTATAACAGGAAAATATGAATTTCATATCTTTGAACCAAATCTTCAATAAAATCTTCTTCAAATAAATCAGCATTCTAGAAGCAATATGCGTGGATAAATCCTCAATAAATCTTGCAAAGATTCGCATAGAAAAACCTTGAAAATAACCAGCTTCTGATGAAGTCAACATAAGTCAACGCTGGCATCAGAACCTGAATCAGCTTCTGAAGTGCTACAGTGCTTTCAGCTTCTGATGGCATTTTCAGCTTCTGAATGGCTTCAAAATTAAAAACTTCCAACTGAAGAAATGTTATACATATGGAGATGCTTCTATTCAATATCTTGGTTTTGCCAAAACATGCAGCCAACACCAAAAGACTCAACAATCTCCCCCTTTGGCAAATTTTTGGCTAAAACCATCCAAGTTCTTCAATCTCCCTTATAAACAACTCAGCAATGAAGAACTCCACAATGATCAATCATAACATAGTAATTAGCAGCGGATTCATTTATGAGTATCATGAGAAACACAAATCAGCTTCAGTTTATATCAGCTACTGAAGCACACATAACCTACTGATCAACTCCTGATCATCACATACAAGGTATCAGAGCTACTCCAAGGTATCAGAACTACTGATCAACTCCTGAACAACATAATACTCCCCCTGAAGTTTCACAAACAAACTCCCCCTTACTACCACATGGTATCAGAGCACACTTCAGGATCTGAGCACAAATCTTCTTCAGGATCACTCTTCTTCAGGACCACTACACTTCAGGAATATAACAAACTTGTACTCCCCCTGAGACACATACTCCCCCTTAATAACATCTTGACAGCTCTTGTTATATTGGTTCTGAACTCTGATCTTCACAAATAACTTCTGAACCACACTGAAAACTGAACATCTGAAATTTGAACTTCTGAGCAGCAACACTTTGCATAAGACTTTTGGTATCAGAGCCAATACATTACATAAGATTTTCTCCCCCTTTTTAGCCACAAAATTCTGACAAAACATAGTCTTCATATAGGGAATAAAATCAAAACAAGTAACACAGATCCTGGAAAAGCTATCAGATTCAGACACAGGATCACACTTAGCATAGGCACAACTGGCAGGTACTCTATCTTCCTCACATCCAGTTTGCAGTAATTGCTATAACTCTTCATACAAACACACACCTAACTTGCTTCTCAGATTCTCAAACTGTTTAGCATCCAAGGCCTTTGTGAATATGTCAGCAATTTGTTCTTCAGTGTCCACATGTTCCAGTTGAATAATCTTGTCCTCCACAAGGTTTCTGATAAAATGATGTCTGATGTCTATGTGTTTGGTTCTGCTGTGCTGAATTGGATTCTTAGAGATGTTGATAGCACTCAAATTGTCACAAAACAATGTCATAGTTCCTTGTTCAATGTTGTACTCCTCCAGCATCTGCTTCATCCACACCAATTGTGAGCAACTACTCCCAGCAGCAATATACTCAGCCTCAGCAGTTGACAATGAAACACAGTTCTGTTTCTTGCTGAACCAAGAAACTAAATTACTTCCTAGAAAGAAACATCCTCCTGATGTGCTCTTTCTGTCATCAGCACTTCCAGCCCAGTCAGCATCACAATATCCTATCAGTTCAGAACTTGAACTGTGTGAGTACATGATTCCATAGTCACTTGTGCTATTAACATACTTCAGAATCCTCTTCACTTGTGTCAGATGACTCATCTTAGGATCAGCTTGATATCTTGCACAAACTCCAACAGCATAAGTGATATCAGGTCTGCTTGCAGTTAAATACAATAGGCTCCCTATCATGCTTCTGTACTGACTCTGATCAACTGATACTCCTTGTTCATCTTTGGTGAGCTTCAGGTGAGTAGCAGCTGGTGTCTTCTTATGAGCAGCAGATTCCATACCAAACTTCTTCACTATGTTCTTGGCATATTTACTCTGAGAAATGAAGATAGTATCTTCCATTTGCTTAACTTGTAAACCAAGAAAATAAGTCAGCTCTCCAACCAAACTCATTTCAAACTCTGATTGCATTTGCTGAACAAAAAGTTTGACCATCTTCTGAGACATTCCTCCAAACACTATGTCATCCACATAAATCTGAGCTATCATCAGATGATGCGAAAATTGATCCAAAAGAGCTTGAAATCAGCGCACGGGACAATCACCAAGGGGCTAGTGGCGTGGGGTCCTTTGCTAATCATCATCAAGGACTGAGTTTAATTACTTGGTTATTTTAACCATTTAATTATTGCTGGTGCCGTCATTTTAATTACCAAAATTTGACAAATAAATCAGCCATTTAATCCTATTCTGAGCAGTTACAAAGGAGCAAAATAAGGAGCATTCAAGGCCTTAATTTCGCCCAACCCAACCATTGGAACAGGAGTTACATAGCTGATGGAATAATGTCATTTTATTAGTATAATTGCTGTACTTTATTACCAGTTTTTATTATCCTTGCATTTGTATTTTCGGCTATATATGCCATGTTGCTAAACATTGTAAGGCAGAATATTATGAAATAAAACAATTCAGTTTACCCAGAAATTGTGTCTACATTTTCGAATGGTTATTAGCAAGTGACGTCTTGATAATAATCCGATTAGCTCAATTGGTGTTGAGTGCTAATCTCTTTGTTAAACTATTGGTGTAGTCTAACATTGCCTATCCTTGCTGTTTCATTTAAATACGAAAACTATCAAAAAAATACTTAGCAGAATTCAACTAATAAGGGTGGTACCTAGTATCTTCGTTATTGGTTGTTTGCTTCCGCTACATTACGAATTAAAGCACTCAAATTCGTATCATTTGTGGTATCAGAGCTTCGGCTCTGAATCCTTGTTACGTGACAATGGTGGATTACAACAGCGATGATTTCATGGACAAATTGCGTGAAGCCTTAAGGAGCGCCAATTTGGGAGATGAACGATGGAGGGCTAGGAGGAATGAACCACGCCCAAACATGGATGAATTCAAAATCACCGAGCTACCTGAATTCAATGGCAGTGCAGACCCGGAGGTTTATTTGGAGTGGGAGCGCAAGATCGATAGAATGTTTGACTTCAAGGATCTTGATGATGAGAAGCGTTGTAAGTATGCTATTCTGAAACTTAGCAAAAGTGCATCGTTGTGGTATGAGGGCTTGAAGGCTCGAAGAACACGAGATGGGAAGGAGAAAATCAGTTCTTGGGAGTCCTTGAAAAGAAAGTTGCGCAAGAGGTATGTGCCATCGAACCACAGATTGAACTTGTATAAAAAGATTTCAGATTTAGTACAAGGAAAAATGAGTGTTACTGAGTACATTGATGAATTCGAAAACCTATGTTTAATGGGTGAGTTGGAGGAAAATGAAGAGCAAAAAATGAGTCGTTTTCTTCGTGGTCTGAATAAGAACATAGCATTTGCTGTTGAGCTATGTAATTATTCTGACTTCAACACTTTGTGCACCTTGTGTTTAAAAATTGAAAATCAAAATAAGAGCAGGTATAATGCTGGTGGTTCAAGTGGTTGGTCCAAGGGAGGTGTGTCAAGTAGCGCAACTGCAGCCCCTAGCACTAAACCAAATGTGACTCAACCAAAACAGATTGAGCCTACTCCTAAACAATCTGGTGCTGCATCCAAAGAGACTAGCCTGTCAACGGTTAGGTGTTATAAGTGTCAAGGCTTTGGGCACTTTGCTAGAGCTTGTCCTAATCAAAGAGTTGTGACCCTCAGAGAAGCGATTAGCATGCGTGATGAGTTGATTAAGGAAGAGGAAGAATCTGGTGGCAATGTTGACGTGGAGGGACTTGAAATTGTCGAAGATGTCGACGATGAGGTAGAAGAATATGGACCTCCCATCTATGATACTTTGGTGCTTAGAACTTTACAAGCCAAAACCGCACCCTTGGAGGGGGATCAAAGGAATCAAATCTTCTATACCAAGTGTCAAGTGAAGGATAAATGGTGTAGTGTCATTGTGGATGGAGGCAGTTGTACCAATGCAGCTTCAACTGAAATGGTGTCTAAATTAGGATTACTTACAACAAAACATCCTAAACCTTATACACTACATTGGTTGGACAATGGGAGTAGTATAAAAGTTACAAGACAGACTAATGTGGGGTTAACCATGGGGTCTTATGTTGATGAGGTCTTGTGTGATGTGGTGCCTATGGATGCGAGTCATATACTTCTGGGACGTCCTTGGCAATTTGATAGAGATGTGACGCATAGAGGAAGATCAAATGAGTATGAATTGAACTACAAGGGCAAGAAGATGGTGCTGAAACCTATGGCATCGAGTGAAGTTCGTTCCATGACTACACAAAGAGGTAAACAGCCTAGCCTCACTATGTTTGCTACTGAAAATGAAGTGAAAAATGCTATTGATAATGGTGAATTAGTTTATCTGTTGATTGCAAAGAATACTAAACAGGATGATATCGAAACTCCTCTTAAACAACAATTGGAGGCTGTTTTGGGTGAATATGAAGATGTGTTTCCAATTGAATTACCAATTGGTTTGCCACCTATTCGTGGGATTGAGCATCAAATTGATCTAATTCCCGGAGCTCCATTACCAAACAAAGCTGCCTATAGGTGTAATCCGGAGGAGACAAAGGAGTTGCAACGGCAAATTGAAGAACTGATCAGCAGGGGTTATGTGCGTGAATCAATGAGTCCTTGTGCTGTTCCAACGTTGCTGGTTCCTAAGAAGGATGGTTCTTGGAGAATGTGTAGTGATAGCAGGGCAGTGAACAACATAACCATCAAATATCGCTTTCCCATTCCAAGGTTAGATGATATGCTTGATGAGTTACATGGGTCGGTTATATTCTCAAAAATCGATCTAAGGAGTGGGTATCACCAAATCAGAATGCGTGAAGGTGATGAATGGAAGACGGCGTTCAAAACCAAACACGGTCTATATGAATGGCTGGTTATGCCGTTTGGACTCACGAATGCACCTAGCACCTTCATGAGGCTCATGAATGAAGTACTCAAGCCCTTTTTGGGCAGGTTTGTTGTTGTTTACCTTGACGATATTTTGGTGTATAGCAGGTCTAGCGAGGAGCATTTCACTCATTTAAAGCAAATCTTTGAGACCCTAAGAGCACAAAAACTCTATGGGAAGAAGGAGAAGTGTGACTTCTTGGTTGAAAGTGTGGTGTTTCTTGGATACGTTGTGTCTAAAGATGGAGTATCGGTTGATCCAACAAAGGTGGATGCTATCAAAACATGGCCGAGTCCTACAACAGTTTCGGAGGTGAGATCTTTCCATGGTCTTGCATCATTTTATCGACGCTTTATCCAGAATTTTAGCACTATAACAAGCCCTATTACTGAATGTTTGAAGAAGGGTGCGTTTGTGTGGAATGAGCAAGCACAAAAGGCTTTTGAATTAATTAAATTAAAGCTTTGTGAAGCTCCTGTTTTAGCTTTGCCCGACTTCACTCAACCCTTTGAGGTCGAATGTGATGCTAGTGGGGTTGGCATTGGAGCTGTTTTGATACAAAACAAAAGGCCTATAGCGTATTTCTCAGAGAAACTTGGAGGAGCTCGATTGAACTATTGCACCTATGACAAGGAGTTCTATGCCATTGTAAGAGCTCTTGATCATTGGAGTCATTATTTGCGTTCTAACCACTTTGTGTTGCATTCAGATCACGAGTCTCTAAAGTATATCAACGGACAACAAAAGTTGAGTCCAAGGCATGCTAAATGGGTTGAATTTCTTCAATCTTTTAATTTCTCTTCAAAGTACAAAGATGGTAAGAGTAACGTGGTGGCTGATGCCCTTTCAAGGAGGTATGCTTTGATTTCAATTCTCGAAACTCGCTTACTTGGTTTTGAGACTTTGAAAGACTATTACAAAGATGATGTAGACTTTGGTGAAATATACTCTAACTGTGAAAATGGAGCATTTGGAAAGTATATAATGCAGGATGGATTTTTGTTCAAAGAGAATCGGCTTTGCATTCCAAGGCATGCAATTCGTGAGTTACTAGTTCGTGAGGCTCATGGTGGAGGTTTGGCTGGTCACTTTGGCATTACAAAGACCCTGGAGATTTTAAAAGAACATTTTCATTGGCCAAAGATGTTAGGAGATGTGCAAAAGGTCATTAGCAAGTGTGTTACTTGTCATATGGCGAAGAGTTCTTTCAAACCAGGAGCATATACTCCATTACCAACACCTAATGGTCCTTGGATGGACGTGAGCATGGATTTCATTGTGGCTTTGCCCCGCACACAGCGAGGTAAGGATGCAATTATGGTTGTTGTTGATAGGTTTTCAAAGATGGCACACTTTGTAGCTTGTCACAAAACAGATGATGCTAGTAACGTTGCTGATTTGTACTTTCGTGAGATTGTGCGCTTACATGGAGTTCCTAAAACTATTGTTTCCGATCGTGATTCAAAGTTTTTGAGTTATTTCTGGAATACATTATGGAGGAAATTGGGTACTAAGTTGCTGTTTAGTACTTCCCATCACCCTCAAACCGATGGGCAAACAGAGGTGACTAATAGAACTCTTGGAACCTTGTTGCGTGGCTTGGTGAGTAAAACTCAAAAGGATTGGGACTTGAAGTTAGCTCATGCCGAATTTGCATACAACCGATCCCCTACATATGCTACTAATCATTCTCCTTTTGAAGTTGTTTATGGTGTGAATCCTTACTTGCCATTGGACCTGGTGGTTATGCCAAAGGAGGAACTAGTTCATCCAGATGCAAAGGCCAAACTCAAATCAATGATGAAACTACATGAGCAAGTGCGAGAAAGAATCAAGGCTGTAAATGAAGTTTACAAGCAAAGGTCTAAGAATCATAAGCCTAAGTTGTTCAACGAAGGTGATCTTGTGTGGGTCCATTTGAGAAAAGAGAGATTCCCAAGCAAAAGAAAGAATAAGCTCATGCCTAGAGCTGATGGTCCCTTCAAAGTTATATCAAAGATCAATGACAATGCATACAAGATTGATTTGCCCGGAGAATATGGAGTACATGCGACTTTCAATATTGGAGATCTCTCACCATATTTGGATGATGATGGTATTCAAGAATTGAGGGCAATTCCTTTCAAAGGGGGAGGGGATGATGCGAAAATTGATCCAAAAGAGCTTGAAATCAGCGCACGGGACAATCACCAAGGGGCTAGTGGCGTGGGGTCCTTTGCTAATCATCATCAAGGACTGAGTTTAATTACTTGGTTATTTTAACCATTTAATTATTGCTGGTGCCGTCATTTTAATTACCAAAATTTGACAAATAAATCAGCCATTTAATCCTATTCTGAGCAGTTACAAAGGAGCAAAATAAGGAGCATTCAAGGCCTTAATTTCGCCCAACCCAACCATTGGAACAGGAGTTACATAGCTGATGGAATAATGTCATTTTATTAGTATAATTGCTGTACTTTATTACCAGTTTTTATTATCCTTGCATTTGTATTTTCGGCTATATATGCCATGTTGCTAAACATTGTAAGGCAGAATATTATGAAATAAAACAATTCAGTTTACCCAGAAATTGTGTCTACATTTTCGAATGGTTATTAGCAAGTGACGTCTTGATAATAATCCGATTAGCTCAATTGGTGTTGAGTGCTAATCTCTTTGTTAAACTATTGGTGTAGTCTAACATTGCCTATCCTTGCTGTTTCATTTAAATACGAAAACTATCAAAAAAATACTTAGCAGAATTCAACTAATAAGGGTGGTACCTAGTATCTTCGTTATTGGTTGTTTGCTTCCGCTACATTACGAATTAAAGCACTCAAATTCGTATCATCAGACTCCCATTTTCATCTTTCACAAACAATGTCTTATCAGAACCTCCTTTTCTGTAACCTTGAGCAACAAGAAACTGAGTCAGCCTGTCATACCATGCCCTTGGTGCTTGCTTCAATCCATATAAAGCCTTCTTTAACTTGTACACATGTTCTGGAAACTTAGGATCCACAAAACCCTTAGGCTGTTCAACATATACCTCTTCTTGCAAATATCCATTCAGAAATGCACTCTTCACATCCATCTGGAATAATTTGAACTTGAGAATGCAGGATACACCCAACAGTAGTCTTATGGACTCTAGTCTGGCCACAGGTGCAAAGGTCTCATCAAAATCAAGTCCCTCAACTTGAGTATAACCCTGAGCAACTAACCTTGCCTTGTTTCTGACTACAGTACCCTTTTCATCTGTTTTATTCTTGAATATCCACTTAGTCCCAATCACATTCAGCCCTTCAGGTCTTGGAACTAAATCCCACACTTCACTCCTTTTGAATTGATTCAACTCATCTTGCATTGCTTCAATCCAAAATTCATCAGTCAGAGCTTCTTTCACATTTTTAGGCTCAACCTTTGACACGAAGCATGAATCAGTAGCAACAGCATCTGATCTCCTGGTTCTGACACCTTGATCTAAGCTTCCAATGATTAAGTCTTTAGGATGATCCTTCTGAACTCTAATTGATGCTTCTTCAGACTCTGAATGCTTTTCTGCTTCTGAAGTTTGTTCTTCTGAAGCTTCAGACTCTAGAACAACTTCAGGCTCACTTCTATTTTTCTCAGCAGTCAGATCATCAATTACCACATTAATGGACTCCATCACAACCTTGGTTCTGGAATTAAACACCCTATAAGCTCTGCTGTTCACTGAATAACCCAGGAATATGCCCTCTTCAGACTTAGGATCCAGTTTTCTTCTATTCTCTCTGTCAGCCAAGATATAGCATCTGCTCCCAAAAACATGGAAATATTTGACTGTAGGCTTTCTCCCTTTCCACAATTCATACAGAGTTGATGTAGTACCCTTCTTCAAAGTGACTCTGTTGTGTATGTAACATGCAGTGTTCATTGCTTCAGCCCAGAACATATATGGCAACTTCTTAGCATGCAGCATAACCCTTGCACATTCTGCTAAAGTCCTATTCTTCCTCTCAACTACACCATTTTGCTGAGGTGTGATAGGTGCAGAGAATTCATGTTTTATACCTTCAGAAGCACAATATTCTGAAAAACTCTTGTTTTCAAATTCCTTGCCGTGATCACTTCTGATTCTGACAATACCACAGTCCTTCTCTCTTTGTAATTGAGTACATAAGTCTTTAAACACTTCAAAAGTATCAGACTTCTCTCTAACAAAGTTGATCCATGTGAATCTTGAGTAGTCATCTACCATTACAAATGCATACCTCTTCCCTCCAATACTTTCTACTTGCATAGGCCCCATTAAATCCATATGAACAAGTTCTAGTACTTTAGTAGTTACCTGGTGAACTAATCTGGGATGAGACTTTCTTGTTTGTTTCCCAATTTGACAATCACCACAAACATTGTCCTCATTGATCTTCAGATTTGGTACACCTCTGATAGCTTCAGTACTTAGGATTTTCTTCATGCCTTTCAGATGCAGATGACCTAACTTCTGGTGCCAGAGCTTGACTTCCTCTTCTGAGCTCATAAGACAAGAGGTCAAACTTCTTCCTTCTTCAGAAACCCACAAGTAACAATTGTCTTTGGATCTGCAGCCTCTCATCTGAATCTTATCTTCCTGATCAGTAACAATACACTCTTGTTTGTTAAAATTAACCTTCAAGTCCTGATCACAAAGTTGGCTAATACTGATCAGATTTGAGGTTAATCCTTCCACCAGTAGCACATCATTAAGTCTGGGCAACCCTTCTCTGATCAAATCACCAATACCCAGAATCTGACCTTTTACACCATCTCCAAATGTCACATAGCTTCTGGAGTATGATCTGATATTGCTCAGCAGCTTCTTCACACCAGTCATGTGCCTTGAACACCCACTATCAAAATACCAGTCTTCTTTTGAAGTTGCTCTCAAAGAAGTGTGAGCTATAAGGCCTACATTCTGAACTTTGGGCTTCCACACCTTCTGAACATTGTGTCTGGGGGCAGCTGGTTGCACTCTTCTATACTGAAAATGCTCAGGATAGCCATAAAGTTTGAAACAGAATGGTTTGATATGCCCTTTCTTTCCACAATGATGACAGAACCATGGATGATTTCCCCTCCTTCTGTTTCTGAAAAAATTCTGGGGTTGCTTCTGAGGTAGCATCTGAACTTGCTTCTGACCTTGCATCTGAGGTTTCTTCTGAGCTGGTATCTGGGCTTGTTTCTGAGGTCTCCTCTTTGATGTTCCAACCATAGAATCAAGAGTTTGAGTAGCAGGAACAAAATTCATTTGTTTAGGAATCTGAGTCTGATCAACAAAACCTAAACCAGTTTTTCCTTGTTGCTGATTCCCCAAAATGTCCTCCAACTTATCAGTAGCAGAGTTCAACATCTTCACTTGTTTCTTCATTTGATCAAGTTGGGAGTTCAGTTGGTTTACCTCTTCTTTTAAATCTGAATTCTGCACTAACAGTTTACCTTTTTCAGCCTCCAGTTGTAGAATAGTCTCCTTCTGATTCAAAACTTGCTTGCAAACCTCAGCACTTCTGGTATACAGCTTCTTGTAGTTATCAGCTAGTTCATCATATGAGGTTTTAGCAGCTTCAGACACATATGAGGCTTCAGACTCTGAGTCAGACTCTGAAAAAGTCTCAGACTCTAAAGCAGGTTCCTTCTTCAAGATAGCTCCTGACCTTACTACCAGACCAGTATCACACATATCAGATTCACTAACATCATCATCCTCAGAACCATCATCAGACCATGAAATAGTTAGGCTCTTCTTCTGCTTCTTGAGGAAAGTAGGACATTCAGATTTGATGTGTCCAAAACCCTCACACTCATAGCACTGCACACCTTTAGCTTGATTACTTTTCTCCTCAGACTTGGTCTTTTTCTCCTCAGTTTGTTGCTTCTTGTTATTGAATCTAAAGTTCTGACCTTTTGCTTTGGCTTTTCTGTTAACATTCTTTAGAATCTTGTTGAATTGTTTTCCCAGCAACACAAGAGCTTCTGATAAGTCATCCTCTTCAGACTCTTGTTGATCATCAGTTTCAGCATTCACAGTAAAAGCTACACCTTTTCCTTTCTTATCAGCCTGTTTGCAGAATGCAGTTTCAAAATTGAGCAAAGACCCAATCAGTTCTTCAAGCTTCATGGCAGAAATATCATGAGCCTCCTCAATTGCAGTGACCTTCATGTCAAATCTTCTGGGCAGGGACCTGAGGATTTTTCTCACCAACTTCTCATCAGACATCTTCTCCCCAAGTGAATCAAAAGAATTTGCCATGTCCAGCACATTCATGTAAAAATCCTGAATGGATTCATCCTCCTTCATCTTCAGGTTCTCAAATTTGGTGGTCAGCAGCTGCAATCTGGACATCTTCACTTTAGAGGTTCCTTCATGAGTTGTCTTCAAAATTTCCCAGGCCTCCTTAGCAACAGTACACTGTTTGATAAGTCTGAACATGTTCTGGTCCACACCATTAAAGATTGCATTCAAAGCTTTCGAATTTCCCAGAGACAAGTCATCTTCAGCTTTGGTCCACTCCTCTTCAGGCTTCAACACTCCAGTTTTGTTACCATCTTTGTCCAAAAACTCAGGATGATCCCAGCCTTTAATCACAGCTTTCCAAGTCCTGCTGTCAATAGATTTTAAGAAGGCACACATTCTAGACTTCCAATACTCATAGTTTGTGCCATCTAGTAGAGGTGGTCTATTGACATATCCTCCTTCTCTATCCATGCTTGCCAGATATTAAGTCCTCCGGATCTCACCCAAATTACAGGCAGGGTGCCTGCTCTGATGCCAATTGAAATTCTGGCCAGGCAATACTAAAGAGAAATCAGGTTCTGAACCAAACAGGTTCTGAACAACACACAGGACACAATAATTTGCAAAACAGAGCACAAACACAAACAAATTAAAGTGCAGGAAATTAAAAAGGCACAGAGGTTTGTTTAACCCAGTTCGGAGTAAACACCTCCTACTCTGGGGGATACCAATCCAGGAAGGAATTCCACTATAGGAATTAATCCTTATGACTCAAGACACTGACTCCCAGTTCCCAGCCTAAGCAATTAACTTCCTCCTAGTCTTGAATTCTACCCAACACGTTGAGTATTAGAGACCACTAACTTCCTATTCAAGTAACAAACCTGTTACTGAAACCCTTAAATAAAACACTCTGTTTTTCAGAAACTTCAAAAACACAACTTCATTCGTACCTAGAGGCTTAGAATGAATTACAACTCAATAAAAATCCTAAACCAACTCAAAGCATATGAGTGGCGTACAAAAATAAAGCAAAAGCTTAAAAGACACCTAAGACTCAATTCTCTGATCTTAAACTCTAAATTCGTGTCTTGAATAGCAGCAGCCCTCCTCCTTATATAGCCTTCAGTCTTGCAAAAATAAAACTAATCTTCTGATTTGATTTGTTACAGAAATAAGATTGGTCCAATAATGTAACAAATAAAACTGTTCTGAATCTTTTTAAAGATTATAACAGGAAAATATGAATTTCATATCTTTGAACCAAATCTTCAATAAAATCTTCTTCAAATAAATCAGCATTCTAGAAGCAATATGCGTGGATAAATCCTCAATAAATCTTGCAAAGATTCGCATAGAAAAACCTTGAAAATAACCAGCTTCTGATGAAGTCAACATAAGTCAACGCTGGCATCAGAACCTGAATCAGCTTCTGAAGTGCTACAGTGCTTTCAGCTTCTGATG
This sequence comes from Medicago ruthenica, assembly GCA_018208015.1. Classification (NCBI taxonomy): domain Eukaryota; kingdom Viridiplantae; phylum Streptophyta; class Magnoliopsida; order Fabales; family Fabaceae; genus Medicago; species Medicago ruthenica. The sequence goes on from CM031376.1 coordinate 54,884,395, forward strand.
GCATTTTCAGCTTCTGAATGGCTTCAAAATTAAAAACTTCCAACTGAAGAAATGTTATACATATGGAGATGCTTCTATTCAATATCTTGGTTTTGCCAAAACATGCAGCCAACACCAAAAGACTCAACAGCACCAAAAGCTTGGACATCTGAATCTCAGAAGCATGAAGAAAGCTATTGCTGAAGGAGCCATCAGAGGTTTACCAAAACTCCAAATTCAGGAAGGAAGTATATGTGGAGAATGCCAGATAGGAAAACAGACCAAGATGCCTCACCAGAAGCTGCAACATCTGTCCACATCCAGAGTGCTTGAGCTATTGCACATGGACTTAATGGGACCTATGCAAGTCGAAAGCTTAGGTGGCAAGAAGTATGCATTTGTTGTTGTTGATGATTTTTCTAGATATACGTGGATAAATTTCATTAAGGAGAAATCAGACACTTTTGAAAAATTCAAGGATCTTTGCTTACAACTTCAGAGAGAAAAGGATTGTGGAATTGTTAGAATCAGAAGTGACCATGGAAGGAGTTTGAGAATGGTAAGTTCTCTGATTTCTGTATTTTCTGAAGGAATATTTCATGAGTTCTCTGCACCCATTACTCCTCAACAAAATGGGATAGTAGAGAGAAAGAACAGGACTTTGCAAGAATCTGCCAGGGTTATGCTACATGCAAAGAAGCTGCCATTTTTCTTTTGGGCTGAAGCCATGAACACAGCCTGCTATATTCATAATAGAGTGACTTTGAGAAAAGGTACATCTATAACCTTGTACGAGCTATGGAAGGACAGGAAGCCAACAGTGAAGCATTTTCATGTGTTTGGTAGTAAGTGTTATATTCTAGCTGACAGGGAACCAAGAAGAAAGATGGATGCTAAAAGTGAAGAGGGAATCTTTCTAGGCTATTCTACAAACAGCAGAGCCTGTAGAGTATACAACTCCAGAACCAAGACAGTGATGGAATCCATAAATGTTGTTGTAGATGATGAAGGAAATAATGATATGCCAGATGATGCTACATTTGACGCAGCATCTGACCTACAGGAAGCGAAGAAAGTAGATGAAGCAAGTGATAAGCAAGATTCTGAAGTAACTGGCCCAGAGAAGACTGCTCCCAACAAAGGACCATCTATCAGAGTTCAGAAAAATCATCCCATAGATCAAGTCATTGGCGATCCTAACCAAGGGATCACAACTAGAAGGAACTATGATGAGGTATCAAATTCTTGCTTTATATCTAAACTTGAACCAAAGAATGTTAAGGAAGCTCTAACTGATGAGTTCTGGATAAATGCTATGCAAGAAGAATTAACTCAGTTCAAGAGAAGTAATGTGTGGGACCTAGTTCCTAGACCAGATAATGTGAATGTCATAGGTACCAAGTGGGTTTATAAAAACAAGTCTGATGAAAATAGGTACTATCACTAGAAACAAAGCCAGACTGGTTTGCACAAGGATATTCTCAAATTGAAGGTGTAGACTTTTGATGAGACTTTTGCTCCTGTAGCTAGGTTGGTAATCTATTAGATTGGTACCTTGGGATTGCCATGCATTACTAAATGATTTAAGTTGTATCAGATGGATGTCAAGAGTGCCTTTCCAATGGGTACTTAAATGAAGAGGTTTAGTTGGAACAGCCTAAAGCTTCATTGATCCTAGTTTTTCCAAACCATGTGTATCAAATTGAAGAAAGCTCTATATGGCCTGAAGCAAAGCTCCTAGGGCTTGGTATGAGAGACTTGCTTGAGTTTCTAATCAACCATGGCTATAGGAAGGGAGGAAATGACAAGACCCTGTTTGTGAAAGATGAAAATGGACAGCTGATGATTGCTCAATATATGTAGATTGACATAGTCTTTGGAGGAATGTCTGACCAGATGATAGAGCATTTTGTTCAGCAAATGCAATCTGAATTTGAGATGAGTCTTGTAGGTGAGCTAAAGTTCTTTCTTGGTCTTCAAGTGAAACAAATGGAAGATACTATATTTATCTCTCAAAGTAAAGTATGCTAAAAATATAGTCAAGAAATTTGGGATGGAAAATGCTACTCATAAAAGAACTCCTGCTCCCACACATGTAAAATTATCAAAGGATGAGAAAGGTGTGGATGTTGACCAAAGCATGTATAGGAGTATGATAGGAAGTCTTCTATATCTTACAGCAAGTAGGCCAGATATCACATTTGCAGTTGGAGTGTGTGCCAGGTACCAAGCTGAACCCAAAAATAAGTCATCTGACTCAGGTAAAGAGAATCTGAAGTATGTGAATGGTACTAGTGATTATGGTATTTTGTATTCTCATGGGGAAAGCACTGTGTTGTTTGGATATTGTGATGCTGACTGGGCTGGAAGTGCAGATGATAGAAAGAGTACCTCTGGTGGATGTTTTCTTTCCTAGGCAAACAACCTTATATCCTGGTTCAGTAAGAAGCAAAATTGCATTTCTTTGTCTACAGCTGAAGCTGAGTACATAGCAGCTGGTAGTAGTTGTTCTCAATTGTTGTGGATGAGACAGATGCTGAGTGAATACAATGTCAAGGACAGATGCTATGACATTATATTGTGGACAATCTGAGTGCATTTAATAATCTCCAAAAATCCTATTCACATAGCAGGACCAAACACATTGACATTAGACATCATTTTATAAGGGATCTTGTTGAAGACAAAATTGTTACTCTTGAAACATGTTCCTACTAAAAGAGCAAATTAGCAGATATTTTTTACCAAAGCCCTTGATGCGAATCAATTTGAAAAAATTAAGACGGAAGTTAGGGATATGCTTAGTTGAAGAATTGTAGCAATTAATGTGCAAGGGGCGTGCAGCTATTTTTTTTCCCTCCTCAACCGCTTATTGCACGTCACTCAAGGAGGTTATTGCAAACTTGCCTTTTTCAAAACTCTTGCACGCTATCATCATTATCTTTGTCTTAACTTCTCTCAACCTCTCATCTCCTCTCTTACCGCGCACATCATCATTCAAAAATCGTCCACTTCTCATACCTTCACATTCAAAATCATCGCCATGGCTGATTCTTCTTCTCATCAAACTACACAAGATCAAGCTGCTGAAGCCGTCATCACTGATGCGCAACCCCTCACCACTATCCTCAGCGCTCCTACAAAGAAGCGTCGAACTAGGGCATCTGCATCACGAAGGAAGACACCTGCCAAATCTAGCAAAGCTGCCTCCTCCACCGCTGTGAACACCAGGTCAAAATCAAAAGGTAAATCTTCTACCACTCCTGCTGCTCAACGAGTAGGGTAGCATGGATGATTTGTACCTTAAGGACAATCCGTTTATATCTACTGTTGTTGAACCACATGCTGAACCTTCTGTCACTGAATCTGAGAATGTTGCTGTTGAGAGTACTGTAGCCATGCCCGAAACCCTAGGTTCTGATAATCCTAAGGTAGATGAAAAATTAGTTGGTGATTGTTCGAATTCTCCTATCGAGAAGGATGTTACTACTGGTTCTGGTGAAAAGAATGATGTTGAGACAGGCGTTTCTGAGACACCTGCTGATTCCCCTGCCACAACAAAGGATGCTGTGACAGATGCTCAAGCATCTTTGTCACAAGCTCATGAGGAGCCTGATGTGGTGGTTCCTAATATCTCTGGTTCTGTGAGTGTCCCTGAGAGTGAGTCCTCAGAGTCTGAAGATGAAGGGACTGAGACTCAGGAGGTTGTAGATAATACTGAGACTGCTATTTTAGACTGTGCTGACACTATTGTTGTTGAGGAAGCTGTGCCTGAAGAAAGACCTCAGGAAGAGACTGGTACTATTGGTGTTGCTCGCAGGACTAGGAGCAAATCTGAAAAATCTGCTACTGTTGTTAGTGAAGGACAAAAGGATAGGAAGAAGGAAGCTGTTAATGCTGGGAAGAGGCCTGTGTATGGTCCCCCCAAGGCTGGGAGCAAGAAGGTGGCTCAAAGTGGTCACAAGAAGAAGAGCCTCAAAAGAAAAGACCCTCCCTCTAGTGACTCTGAGTTTGAGATTGCTGAGCATGAAGCTGCCACATCTGGTGGGGCTTCCAGAAAAACAATGAAGGGTATGAAGATACCTCTGACTATCCCTCCAGCCCCTCTTGATAATGTTTCCTTTCATTTGGAAAATGGTTCCTCTAGGTGGAAGTTCATATACCACAGAAAACTGGGTCTTGAAAGGAATCTTAAAGAAGATGTTTTCAAGTGTCAAAAGCTGGTTGAATTGTTGGAATTTGCTGGTCTGATGAAGACTGTGAGAAATTTGGGTCCATGCTATGATAAGCTGGTCAGGGAGTTTTTGGTGAATGTTTCTGATGAGTGTGATGACACAAGAAACCCTGAGTATAGGAAGGTTTTTGTTCGTGGTAAGTGTGTGAATTTTTCTCCTATGGTGATCAATGCATACCTTGAGAGGTCTACTGAGGAGACCCCTGAGCTTGAGGTCACTGAGGACACTATCTGCAAGACAATCACTGATAACAAGATTAGACATTGGCCAAAGCATTTGTCTTCTGCTCAACTGTCTCCTTTGTATGCTGCTTTGAATAGGATCTGTGCTCAAAATTGGACTCCAACCACTCACTCAAATTCTGTTGCATCTGGGTTGGCCAAGTTCATTTATGCTGGGGACCAAGTCACCCTTTGATTATGGAGCTTACATCTATTATCAAGTTTTGGAACATGCCAATCTTTTGCTATTAAGTTTCCAATTGCTTTTCCTACCCTCCTGTGTGGAATTATTCTTCAGCACACCCTGATATTTTGATCAGTAGTGATGAGCCCTGCAAGAGGCCTAGTCCTATGGCTTTGGATTGCAGTCTGCTGTCTGAGACACTTGATGCTGATGTAGCTGGTACTTCTGTCCGGACATCTGGTGTGCTCTCCAGAAAGCAAATGATTGCTGATCTTACTGAGACTAGTGTGGCTCTTGGAGCTAGGAAGGTGAAGATTGACAGGATCATTGCAGCTTTGAAGGCTGAAGCTGATGCTGAGGGTGAGCAGGATGAGAAGAAGAGGAGATAAGGCTGTTGCTTCTGCTGGTGACTCTGAGGATGCCTCTGATGATTCTGAGGATTTTGATTTTCTTGTTTTGTTCTGATCCTTTTGATGTACTCTTTTTGTTTGTGGTGACTGGGCTATGCCCTGAATTTCTTATGCACCTTGTGTGCTTCTGGTCTGTAATATGCACTCTCTGTGGTTTCTATGCACTCTTTATGGTTCTATGCATTGTCTATGAGTATGCCCTATCTGTTGCTTGTCAGAATTTATGGCTAAAAAGGGGGAGTGTAGCTTATATTATGTATGGTTACATGTGTTGAGGGGGAGTGTAGTATATGTTGAGGGGGAGTACTGCTACATGCATGTTTTGAGGGGGAGCTCTCTTAAGTTTTTTTCTTGGTGTGTGGAAATTTATTTTTTCCTATCTATGTGATTCCACTATATGAGAGTTTATTTCTCTCTAGTTGTTCCTATGAGGCTAGATGTTTGTGTTATCTGGTGCATGCCTCTGATTCTGCTTGCAAGCTATCTTTGACTATATTTCTCCCTTGGAAGTAATCTCATTATTTGCTACGATATTTTCTTTCCTTGTTGTGTGCCTATGTTGACGTGAAGGAATCTTATCTGTGTATTTCCCAAAGAACTGGCTCTAGAGTGTTTTAGCCAAAATTTGCCAAAGGGGGAGATTGTTGGGTTTTTGTAGATTGGCTACATTTTGCAAAAACATCTACTAGCCAGATGCTGGGACAAATGCGGTAGCATATGGAACAGCATTACGTGACTTGTGTTCTCGCGCCAGCTAGCGCTTTATATTTGTGTACGCAATCTTCCAAAGATTTGCTTGAAGATTTATTTTCCTCTAGCTTGCTGATCAAGGCGCATGTATCTGACTGAAGATTTGGTTGAAGTTTTATTTGCCTTGCTATTTGTTCCACAAGATATTGTTCTATATTTGGAAGCTTTTTATTATTTCTAGAAGATTGTTTCAGCTGGACCGGTCAATGTCCATGCTCTATTTCGAAGCCCAGACCCGTGGTATCTCAGTGCTATATATTTGTGAAGACAAACCCTAGTTGGGTAACTAAAAACCGTGTGTGTTAGTAAAGCGTGTGTTTTAAGGTTTTTAGGGTTTTGTTTGTTAATTGTGAGCCTTGCTTGTATCACCCTGGTTCAAGCTAAGGACTGAGTTTGTTTTGAGTTGTAATTTGTAAGCTGCTCCTAAGCTTTTAAGTACGGAGTGAGTATGTGTTATTAGCGTGTGTTTCTTTTGGTTGTGTTTTATGTTTTGTGTGTTTGATAACAATACTGTGTGTGTTGTTCGTAGGAATTGAGACGGGGTCTCATATCTAGGAGTTCCTAGATAGAGTTGCCACTGGTAGGGTCTAGGTGCAAAGTCAAGTAGTGTGTCTGCGTTGGTCTTTTCACTAGAACTATAATAGTGGAATCATTCCTGGATTGGTATCCCCCAGAGTAGGAGAGTTGCTCCGAACTGGGTTAACAAACTCACTGTGTACTTTATATTTCCGCTGTGTTCCTTTTAATTTGTGCTTTGTTACGTTGCGCTATTTTAATTGTTGTTCTGAGTAGACACGCGCTCGGACAGTTGTGCCATCATTGTGCACAGCATATTTCAGTCAGGTTGCCAGGAATTTCAATTGGCATCAGAGCAGGCACCCTGTTCTGTGTGGGTGAGCTCCAGGGAAAGAAGTTTCTGGCTCAATGGATAAAGAAGGAGGACTGGTGAACAGACCACCCTTGTTGGATGGGTCGAACTATGACATTTGGAAATCACGCATGACAGCATTCTTGAAATCTCTAGACAGCAGAGCTTGGAAGGCTGTGATCAAGGCATGGGTCCCTCCTAAAATAAAAGATGCGAATAATGTTGATACTGATGAGTTGAAACCAGAAGAGGAGTGGTCTACAGCAGAAGACACTGCAGCTATTGGAAACTCTAAAGCCCTGAATGCTTTGTTTAATGGTGTAGACAAGAACATGTTCAGGTTGATTAAACAATGTACTATTGCTAAGGAAGCTTGGGATATCCTAAGAACAGCTCATGAAGGTACTCAAAAGGTCAAGAAGTCAAGGCTACAACTGCTAACAACACAGTTTGAGAATTTGAGAATGAAGGAAGGAGAGAGTGTTCATGACTTTCACATGAATGTGCTAGAATATGCCAACACATTTGAATCCTTGGGGGAAAAGATATCCGATGAAAAACTGGTAAGCAAAATTCTCAGGTCCCTGCCTAAGAAATTTGATATGAAAGTATGTGCTATTGAGGAGGCCCAAGATATTGGAAATATGAAAGTTGATGAGTTGATTGGATCTCTTCAAACTTTTGAATTAAAGGTTAATGAAAGATCTGAAAAGAAAGACAAGAACATTGCTTTCATATCCAACACTGATGAAGATGATGTGGAGAGTAATTTAGATACTGATGAGAGCATCTCTGAAGATATTGTGTTGTTGGGCAAACAATTTAATAAAGTTGTGAAGAGGATGGACAGACGCCCTAGGACAAATGCTCCGGACAACAGTCGCAGCATCTATAAAAATGTCAACAATCAGAGGAAACCTAGAACCGATGACAAAATCAATCAAAGCAAAGGGGTGCAATGCCATGAATGCGAAGGTTTTGGTCACATCAGAACTGAGTGTGCAACTTATTTGAAGAAACAAAAGAAGGTGATGACTGTGTCTTGGACCGATGAGGATGAATCAGAAGAAGAACCTGAAACTGCAAAACATGTGAATGCCTTGACTGGAGTGTGCACATCTGACAATGAATCTAGTGATGAAGAGGTAACATATGATGAATTGGCTGATTCTTACAAGGAGCTATATCTCAAAAGTGAGGAAGTTTGTAGAACTATAGAAAAACAAAAGAGGACCATTACTCTCTTGCAAGCTGAGAAAGACAAACTTCTGAAAATAAACTCAGACCTCAATGATAAGGTTATCTTACTTACTTCCAAAATTGGCAATATGAACAAGCAACTGCGGATGATGAACAAAGGTACTGATGCTTTAGACGAAATTCTGGAAATAGGACAGAAACCTGGAGATTCTAAAGGTATTGGGTTTGACTACAGTTCCATGCCTCAGCAGAAAACAATTACCAGTAAGACAGTTTGTGCCACCTGTTAATACTCATGATCATACTATGTCAAGACAGATGCCCCAGCATCAGGTGATACAACAGGCATCAGGATATAGGCCCAGATCAAAAGGAAGGAATTATGGTTGGGTATGTCACTACTGTGGAAGAAAAGGACATATCAGACCTTTCTGTTTCAAATTACATGGTTACCCAGACAGGACCTATTCACCAAGACCTGATCCCATAGTAAAGATCACCAAGAAGCAGTGGAAGCAGAAAAATAATAATTTCACAAGCAACACTATGGATCCTAGAAAAATAGAACCAGAAGCTGATGAGATTGCTCAAATTGCTCATACATCTCTGAGAGTGTCATCCAGAAATGATTGGTACTTTGACAGTGGATGTTCCAGACATATGACTGGTGATAAAAATTATTTGACTGATGTTAAGCCTTATGCTACAAGTTTTGTGACTTTTGGGGATGGAGCCAAAGGAGAAATAAAGGGTGTAGGAAATCTTGTGGAAGAGGGTCTACCCAAACTTGATAAGGTGCTTCTTGTGAAAGGATTAACTGCCAACTTAATTAGTATTAGTCAACTGTGCGATCAAGGAATGAAGGTCAACTTTACTAGAGTGAATGCTTAGTTGCTAACAGTGAAGGGGACATCCTGATGAAAGGTGTTAGATCAAAGGACAATTGCTACTTGTGGGTCTCTCAAGATAAAGCAAAGTTATCTACTTGTCTAATAACCAAAGAAGATGAAGTTAAGCTATGGCACCAAAAGCTTGGACATCTGAATCTCAGAAGCATGAAGAAAGCTATTGCTGAAGGAGCCATCAGAGGTTTACCAAAACTCCAAATTCAGGAAGGAAGTATATGTGGAGAATGCCAGATAGGAAAACAGACCAAGATGCCTCACCAGAAGCTGCAACATTTGTCCACATCCAGAGTTCTTGAGCTATTGCACATGGACTTAATGGGACCTATGCAAGTCGAAAGCTTAGGTGGTAAGAAGTATGCTTTTGTTGTTGTTGATGATTTTTCCAGATATACTTGGATAAATTTCATTAAGGAGAAATCAGACACTTTTGAAAAATTCAAGGATCTTTGCTTACAACTTCAGAGAGAAAAGGATTGTGGAATTGTTAGAATCAGAAGTGACCATGGGAAAGAGTTTGAGAATGGTAAGTTCTCTGATTTCTGCATCTCTGAAGGAATATTTCATGAGTTCTCTGCACCCATTACTCCCCAACAAAATGGGATAGTTGAGAGAAAGAACAGGACTTTGCAAGAATCTGCCAGGGTTATGCTACATGCAAAGAAGCTGCCATTTTTCTTTTGGGCTGAAGCCATGAACACAGCCTGCTATATTCATAATAGAGTGACTTTGAGAAAAGGTACATCTACAACCTTGTACGAGCTATGGAAGGACAGGAAGCCAACAGTGAAGCACTTTCATGTGTTTGGTAGTAAGTGCTATATTTTAGCTGACAGGGAACCAAGAAGAAAGATGGATGCTAAAAGTGAAGAGGGAATTTTTCTAGGCTATTCAACAAACAGCAGAGCCTATAGAGTATACAACTCCAGAACCAAGACAGTGATGGAATCTATAAATGTGGTTGTAGATGATGAAGGTAATAATGCTGTGACAGATGATGCGACATTTGACTTAGCATCTGACCTACAGGAGGAGAAGAAAGAAGATGAAGCAAGTAATAAGCAAGATTCTGAAGTAACTGGCCCAGAGAAGACTGCTTCCAACAAAGGACCATCTACCAGAGTTCAGAAAAACCATCCCATAGATCAAGTCATTGGCGATCCTAACCAAGGGATTACAACTAGAAGGAACCATGATGAGGTATCAAATTCTTGCTTTATATCTAAACTTGAACCAAAGAATGTTAAGGAAGCTCTAACTGATGAATTCTGGATAAATGCTATGCAAGAAGAATTAACTCAGTTCAAGAGAAGTAATGTGTGGGACTTAGTTCCTAGACCAGATAATGTGAATGTCATAGGTACCAAGTGGGTTTATAAAAACAAGTCTGATGAAAATGGTACTATCACTAGAAACAAAGCTAGACTGGTTGCACAAGGATATTCTCAAATTGAAGGTGTAGACTTTGATGAGACTTTTGCTCCTGTAGCTAGGCTGGAATCTATTAGATTGTTACTTGGGATTGCATGCATACTAAAATTCAAGTTGTATCAGATGGATGTCAAGAGTGCCTTTCTCAATGGGTACTTAAATGAAGAGGTTTATGTGGAACAGCCTAAAGGCTTCATTGATCCTAGTTTTCCAAACCATGTGTACAAATTGAAGAAAGCTCTATATGGCCTGAAGCAAGCCCCTAGAGCTTGGTATGAGAGACTTGCTGAGTTTCTAATCAACCATGGCTATAGGAAGGGAGGAAATGACAAGACCCTGTTTGTGAAAGATGAAAATGGACAGCTGATGATTGCTCAAATATATGTAGATGACATAGTCTTTGGAGGAATGTCTGACCAGATGATAGAGCATTTTGTTCAGCAAATGCAATCTGAATTTGAGATGAGTCTTGTAGGTGAGCTAAAGTTCTTTCTTGGTCTTCAAGTGAAACAAATGGAAAATACTATATTTATCTCTCAAAGTAAGTATGCTAAAAATATAGTCAAGAAATTTGGGATGGAAAATGCTGCTCATAAAAGAACTCCTGCTCCCACACATGTAAAATTATCAAAGGATGAAAAAGGTGTGGATGTTGATCAAAGCATGTATAGGAGTATGATAGGGAGTCTTCTGTATCTTACAGCAAGTAGGCCAGATATCACATTTGCAGTTGGAGTGTGTGCCAGGTACCAAGCTGAGCCAAAAATAAGCCATCTGACTCAAGTAAAGAGAATTTTGAAGTATGTGAATGGTACCAGTGACTATGGTATGCTGTATTCTCATGGGAAAAGCACTGTGTTGTTTGGATATTGTGATGCTGACTGGGCTGGAAGTGCAGATGATAGAAAAAGTACCTCTGGTGGATGTTTCTTTCTAGGCAACAACCTTATATCCTGGTTCAGTAAGAAGCAAAATTGCGTTTCTTTGTCTACAGCTGAAGCTGAGTACATAGCAGCTGGTAGTAGTTGTTCTCAACTGTTGTGGATGAGACAGATGCTGAGTGAATACAATGTCAAGACAGATGCTATGACATTATATTGTGACAATCTGAGTGCAATTAATATCTCCAAAAATCCTATACAACATAGCAGGACTAAACACATTGACATTAGACGTCATTTTATTAGAGATCTGGTTGAAGAAAAAATTGTCACTCTTGAGCATGTTGCAACTGAAGAGCAATTAGCAGATATTTTTACAAAAGCTCTTGATGCTAATCAATTTGAAAAATTAAGACGGAAGTTAGGGATCTGTTTATTTGAGGAATTGTAGCAGTTAATTTATGGGAGGCGTGCAGCAGTTATTTTCTCCCTCCTCAACCGCTTGATGCACGCAATTCAAGGAAGCTATCTCCAACCTTCCTTATTCAAACCTCCCACACGCTACCATCATTATTCTTTTCTTAACTTCTCAGTTGCTTCTGGTTTGGCCAAATTGATTTATGCTGTTGGTACCAAGTCACCTGTTGATTATGGGGCCTACATTTACTATCAGGTTCTGGAGCATGCAAAGTCCTTTGCTATCCAGTTTCCTATAGCTTTTCCCACTCTCCTGTGTGGTATTGTGCTTCAGCAACACCCAGATATTTTGATCAGTACTGATGAGCCCTGTAAGAGGCCTGGCCCTATGGCCTTGGATTGTAGTTTGCTGTCTGAGAAACATGCTGCTGACTTAGCTGGTACTTCTGTCCAGACGTCTGGTGTGCTCACTAGAAAACAAATAATTGGAGATCTAACTGAGACTAGTGTGGCTCTTGGAGCTAGGAAGATGAAAATTGACAGGATAATTGCAGCCTTGAAGGCTGAATCTGAAGCTGAGGGTGAGCAGGATGAAGAAGAAGGAGGGAATAATAATGCTTCTGCTGGTGATACTGAGGAGTTCTCCGCTGACTCTGATGAATTCTGATTTTGATGTTTTCCCTGTTCTCAGTTGCTGTATTCTTTTTGTTTGTTTTGGTTGGTTGGCCAAGACCCTGGATTTCTTATGCACCTGTGTGTGCCTCTGGTCTGTAATATGCACTCTCTATGGTTTCTATGCACTTTCTATGAGTATGCACTATCTGTTATTTGTCAGAATTTATGGCTAAAAAGGGGGAGTAGATTAGATGCAATGTGTGCATGTGCATGTGTGTAGCTTATAGCTTATATTATCTTGGCTGGTTGTGTGCATGATTTGAAGCTTATATTATGTATGGTATGTATGGTTACATGAGTTGAGGGGGAGTGTAGTATGTTGAGGGGGAGTACTGGTACATGCACGTTTTTGAGGGGGAGCTGAGCTCTTGAGTTTTTTTTCTTGGTGTGTGGAAATTTATTTTTTCCCTTATCTATGTGATTCCACTATATGAGAGTTTATTTCTCTCTAGTTGTTCTTATGAGGCTAGATGTTTGTGTTATCTGGTGCATGCCTCTGATTCTTCTTGCAAGCCATCTTTGACCATTTCTCGCTTGGAAGTAATCTCATTATATGCTACGATATTTTCTTTCCTTGTTGTGTGCCTATATTGACGTGAAGGAAACTTATCTGTGTATCTCCCAAAGTACTGGCTCTAGAATGTTTTAGCCAAAATTTGCCAAAGGGGGAGATTGTAGGGTTTTTGTAGATTGGCTACATTTTGCAAAAACATCTACTAGCCAGATGCTGGGACAAATGCGGTAGCATATGGAACAGCATTACGTGACTTGTGTTCTCGCGCCAGCTAGCGCTTTATATTTGTGTACGCAATCTTCCAAAGATTTGCTTGAAGATTTATTTTCCTCTAGCTTGCTGATCAAGGCGCGTGTATCTGACTGAAGATTTGGTTGAAGTTTTATTTGCCTTGCTATTTGTTCCACAAGATATTGTTCTATATTTGGAAGCTTTTTATTATTTCTAGAAGATTGTTTCAGCTGGACCGGTCAATGTCCATGCTCTATTTCGAAGCCCAGACCCGTGGTATCTCAGTGCTATATATTTGTGAAGACAAACCCTAGTTGGGTAACTAAAAACCGTGTGTGTTAGTAAAGCGTGTGTTTTAAGGTTTTTAGGGTTTTGTTTGTTAATTGTGAGCCTTGCTTGTATCACCCTGGTTCAAGCTAAGGACTGAGTTTGTTTTGAGTTGTAATTTGTAAGCTGCTCCTAAGCTTTTAAGTACGGAGTGAGTATGTGTTATTAGCGTGTGTTTCTTTTGGTTGTGTTTTATGTTTTGTGTGTTTGATAACAATACTGTGTGTGTTGTTCGTAGGAATTGAGACGGGGTCTCATATCTAGGAGTTCCTAGATAGAGTTGCCACTGGTAGGGTCTAGGTGCAAAGTCAAGTAGTGTGTCTGCGTTGGTCTTTTCACTAGAACTATAATAGTGGATCATTCCTGGATTGGTATCCCCCAGAGTAGGAGAGTTGCTCCCAACTGGGTTAACAAACTCACTGTGTACTTTATATTTCCGCTGTGTTCCTTTTAATTTGTGCTTTGTTACGTTGCGCTATTTTAATTGTTGTTCTGAGTAGACACGCGCTCGGACAGTTGTGCCATCATTGTGCACAGCATATTTCAGTCAGGTTGCCAGGAATTTCAATCTTCATCTTCCTTTCTTATTTTGCAATAGTTGTCATGACAATGATCAACTAATCTCCTTTGTTGGGATTAATAGGTAATCAATCATTCCATGTTGTAAAATTTTGGTTATTAAATATATGATTCTAGCCTTTTTATATACCATTGAATTTCTTCTTGCTTTTCAATCTTATGTTTGATTTAAATGTTGTTGAAAAAGACTTTTGAATCTAGGTTTAGAATGATTTTCTATCAAGATAAGAAATTCTAGAAATGGTATTTGGTTTTGATAATTACATTATAGTATTGGATCGTAAAGCTTTTGAATCGTTTAATAGATTGAGAAATCATCGATTAAACGATACAATCGATCTCACGACGTCATTTGGGAAATCAATGATGTTGTTGAACAATACGTAATAATGTCATATATAAGAAAAAGCTAGAATCCGTATTTATAATCAATCGAATACAAACGATGTTTGATTGATGAAAGTTAATCCTAACACCTTCTATGTCCTATTACTCTACTATTTATTTATTAAGTTTTTAAATGATGAGTAGTGTAGTATAAAAAAGGTTAAACCCTAACTTAAAACGATAATCGACGTTGAACGGTTTATGATATCACGTTAATCCCTGTGGAACGATATAAAAACGATACTTACTTTTGACCAACATCAAGTTACTATAGTGAGATTGTAACTCAAGCTTGTTCTAACCTCAACCATTTATAAAATTTCTGCAGTTTTACATTTCTTTGCAATTTACTTTATTGTTCTTTACATTTCTGCACTTTATATTTCTGCAAATTTATAATTCTTGTCATTTATATTCTTGTCTTTACAATTCATGCAATTTATATTTTGTCAAGTGTCTACAATGAACTCTTGTGAGTAGACTAGTCTAGTCTTGGGATTGTTGGAAAAGTCTAATGACTAGATCCTAATCAAACCAAGCCTAGACTCTATTTTATAAAAATCATTTTCCTATCTAATCTCGTCGTTTTTAAAATCAGTAGCAAGTATTGAACGAAGCCGAGCGGAGAAGTTCAATAACTACTACTTCATCATCACAAATAACAAGTGAAGTATCGAAAGAAGAAGCTTGATATTGGAACAAATGAGATTAGACAAGGTGTCATAAAGCTTGATGGCAAAAAGACCAAATGAATAGCTTTGTGAAACCATGAGGCCATAAGACTCGTACTTAATGGGTCTCATATAGCAGCCGACCAGGTTTAGTTGCTATTGAGATACATTCATGTAGCTCGAGAGAGACCATGAATTACCTTAGAGAGTCTTGCTTTTGGAAAATGGATCCAATATAAAATAGAGACAAAGCTTGACCGATTATTTTCTGTCATTAGATATACCAATAAATCCCAAGACGCCTTTTATTTTATTGAATCAAAACCAAATATTTTCCAAACTCAAAATTTTAACTTGTTCAGCTAACATACTCTGAAAATATATCGGTAATTTCTAAACTCCTTGTGGATTGATATTTTTATTACGCGATAGTAACCGTGCACTTGCGGTAACACATCAATGCCTCTTTGATTGAAACTGAACTTAGGCCTATTGTCGACCGATTTTCCTTTCCTCTTCGACATCAGCTGTTTTCCCTCGAGGCTTCTTGCTGCTTTCTTGTCAAACACTGAACTGCATTTTGGGCAGACTGTGACTTCAAAATTGCTTATCTTGCAACGATTCAGAAAAGTAACTAAACCCTCTTCAGCATTAGGATATACATCTTTCAATTTTTTCTCATACTGATCTTCAGTGATCATTGCAAATGCCGTCATGAGGCTTTCAGTAACCTCTTTGGGGTTGTTGGAACTTTCTCCTGGTGTCTCCCCCATAATCTCGACAACATTGACGTCAAACGGCTCTGCGTACATTGCGTTGGTGACCTGAAGAGGATCTGCATCTACCTCCAGTGGCGGTTTCGTCTTGTCGCCAAATTTCAGTCTTCCCTCATTGAGTGCTTTCTAGACTAAGTCCCTGAAAGGGACGCAAAGGGAAGTGTTATGACCCAAAAAGTTATGAAATTTGCGAAAACCTCTTTTCTTTCTTTGGTCTACTAGTGGTAATTTCAAACCTTTAGGCACTAGGATTTGACCATCAGTGACCAACAGATTGAAAATTTCATCACATTTAGTAACATCAAATGTATAAGTTTTCGCAACAAATTTATCATTTTTATGTTCGACGGGGGTCTTTCCGTCTGATGGCTTTAATAATTTACAAACATAAGAAGGTCCAGGTTTTAATTCAGCCACATTGATTTCGTTTTCATCGATGGAAGTATATTCGACATCGAGTTCTTGGTCGTTGCCGTTATCAACGACATATGCAACTTTCTCTTTCTTGTGAAATCTATTGGACCTAGCCTTTTTGGCTTTTAATCTTTCTACTTGTCGGGTATCCAACTTCTTCCTGACAGAATAGTCTAGACCCCCAGCAGCCATTTCGACTAACTCATGTTCAGGCACTTAGGTAAAGCACCTTACTTTGAGAAATTTGAATATGTTCAAATAATCATCAACTGATTCAGGGACCTTTCGTCGAATGCTAGCCAATACTTTAAGACTAATCTTCGACTACCCCATGTAAAATTGCTCATGGAATACCCTTTCCAGTTGGTTCCAACTGAACAAAGAATGTGGTGGCAGGGTTGTAAACCATGTAAAAGCATTCTTGGTAAGAGAACTCGGAAAATATTTCATTTTTAGGTTCTCATTATTCACTATGTCTCCTACCTCCGTCAAATAATGGGCAATGTGTTCGATAGTAGATTCATTTGTTTCTCCAGCAAACTTTGTGAACTTGGGGATTTTCCATCCCCTAGGGAGTTCAGTTTGCAAGACGTATTCAGATAAGGCTAATATGAAATTTGGTCTGTGTAGGCCTACATTAAGGTCATTCTGGACCAGGATTGTTTCAACGAGATGGGCTATATTATCTTGTCCTCCTAGATTATTCTGTCGGACTTGTCTAACCACTTCGTCTGCGTCTTGGTTCCTATTTACCAAAACGACTTCAGGGCTTGTTCGGCTTCCCCTATAACCTGCTCTTCCGCCACTTGGGGTACCGGTGGTTGTGCCTGGTTTACCACATTGTCCCTTCTTCCACCAATCTGTAGCGCTCTAGGATTTGGCGGTTGGACTGGCGCAAAAAAATTGGCAATTCTTTCCAATTGAGTAGCCAACAATTGGTAACTATTGTTAGTGGTCTGGATCAGAGGATTAAACACTGTTCCAATTTGTTGGGTCAACATGTTCACCATGTCATGTTTACTTTTGTCCATTTGTTGTCTTAGTGATGCCATGGACGTATTAGTCAACGCCAATGGAGCGCTTCGACCAGGGATGCTCATTGCAGATCCATGTACTGGTGACAATATAGAGTTCGCATTGTCTACAAATATAGAAGCGTTCGTCCCAAGGCCTGCCATCAAGGTTGTTTGCATGCCATAAGGGGGATCCCTTACTGTCGTTGTGAGCGAAAAGTGTGGAATCGAGGCCCCAAAGTACTTATATCCATATGTTGTATTAATGGTCTAGAGACCACTAGGCTCGCCTGTGCCGATGGAAAAGCAGTCGATGGGATGGCAGTCTCGGTAACTGCAGGACCAGTAGATGCCGGTATTGACGTAGAAGATGACATAGAGGTTGTAACCCTGGCCAAATTTGGTTGTGTTTGACCACTAGCAGGTATTTCTTGTGAAACTTGCGCACTAGACTGCGCATTGGATGAGGAAGCGACTGTTGAATTTGGACGCACCATTTCAGGAAGACACTTACCTCCTCTCAATCACATACGAAGTAAGATCACAAGTATTTATCTTAACGAAGAAAAACGAAAAAAAAATTTGAATAATATGAACTTTTGACACACAGGGTCCCACTGGGCGTGCCAATTTGTTTACCTTGGTTTTTGGTAAACAACCGCTGGTTATAGATTTATTACTTGCGAGATCAACCAGTAATCTCAGGCCATTGTGTGTCAACTCTATTCGAAAGTCTCTGCATGTTTTTGTTGATTCTTATATGTTTCGAATGCATGAAAATAAAGATAATCTTCAAGTTCGATTGCTTGAACTTGTCGAATGGAAATTGCAGGATGAAGATAAATTGCAAGAATTAACTTAAAGTAAAGTAAATTGCATTGATTTGAAATAAAGGTTGTTCACAAGGATCATACATGATTCGTGACTCTTTTCTCGTTGTAACTTGGATACTTCGAGTGTATAGAATGTTATGTATTTGACTGTGACCCCGTTTTCCTCATGGAAAACTCTTATTTATACTTAAAAAGATAACTGTACAATCCTATCCAAACTATAACTGCTACTATAACCTATTTGAAATTCAAATCCTATCCCTTCGACAACCACAAATTCAGACAGTTTTGCAAAGGAACCTCTTCATAAAAACAACCAACTTTTGAATTGTCGAGATGTCCTTCGACAAACTTTATTCCTTCGATCATGTCGAATGAACGCACAATCTTAGAAACTTTATGTCCAAAAACTCCACTTTTCTTCCACGTGTTTATTCAAACCTTAATGACTGCATTTAATATTCTTTGTCAAAAATACAAGCTAACAATAGTCAATAGGGCTCAAAACATCGAACACACCATGAACCGGAGTAGGCTTTGGAACCGGGCTAAGCTTAGGAAACCGAGTAGGTGGTGGAAGTGGGGAACGTGAAAATTTGCCAATACGAGCACCCTTTCTTTTAGGAAATGATGACATAGTTTGCGATGATTGACTATTCGGAAATTGGGAATCAACAGACTCCCAATAAGAAGGGATTCGACTTGTCGATGCCTCATTTGCTTTACACCTCATTTTTTTCGGCGCTCCCTTGGTTGGTTGTTTTCTTGGAGGAGGAGAAACCATTGTGGATTTTGGACATGCCAACTGACGCAAAACCTCTTTGATTTCTAGTTTGATTTGATAAGGAACTTTCTTGAGACGTTCCTGAATACCATTCCATTCCTCCTCAACAGAAAAACCATCTTCATTACTTTCTTCACCCATACATAACCTTTGCCAATAACAGTGTATCTCATCCAATCGAATAGGCTTATTGTCACGGATTTTCATAACAATAGTGCATGCACAATGTAGCCCATACGATGTCCTTATCACACAACCACAAATTTCTTTGTCCATGCACAAGGTTTCCTTGGAAAGTCTTTCTTCATCAAAAATAAAGCTCAAAGCAGTCCTAGACACATAACCAGCCAACCCAGAGTACAAAATGATGTCTTTTTATCTATGTTCCAATACAGTACAACTCCTCCCAAATGATGTTTGTATCTCAATTAACTGGATCACCAACATATCATCTATTTTCTCCTAACAAGTACCAAAATCACCTACACTATTGCTCAAATATTTCTTCAGTTTACCATGAGCCCCCTCAACTCGGTTGGTGGTTTTGCAGCCAAGATGCAAGACACGGTTTGTCCATGCTAAGAATGTGTCCTTCAAAACTTGGCTCCATCTCATGGTTGTGAACTCCATTAAGAATGTTCAATCTCCAATCATTTGTTTCCCTACTAAGATATCCACGAACCATGAACTTACACCCACATTTTCTTGAACCTATTGCCTAATGCTTCAATCTTTTTTTCGGCACTCTGTGGTCGCCACTCCTTTCACTAATTAGTTGCAACATTGGATTGATCAAATTAGATCTACGTATAACAATTGTAAATCCCGCCCTATTTGCTTGACGACGTACCCAATTAAGCAAGTCACGCGATCATGCGAGTGGATGTTTTATCCAAATTGGCCATCACGCGATCAACAAGAGTAAACCACTCCTTCATACAAGAAACGTTGGAGAGGCCTAGCTACGAAAGAAACGTCAAGACCATGTTGGCGATAGATGCAGCCGCCCAGACGGCCTGGATGACCCCCATCAAGGAGTACATCGAAGAAGGGAAACTCCCGTCAGATCCCGCCGAGGCTAAGGCGGTCAAGCGTAGAGCTTGCAAACAGACGATCATCGAAGGAAGGCTGTTCAAAAGGGGATTCTCCACCCCGCTCCTGAAGTACCTCGACCCCAGTGAGGCCACCCACGCACTGGAGGAAGTCTACGAAGGCATCGCCGGGCAACACCATATGGGGCGGTCTTTGGCGAGGAAAGTACTCAGGGAAGGTTACTTTTGGCCCACGATGAAGAGCGACGCCATGGAGTATGTAAAAAAGTGCGATAAGTGCCAAAGACACGGAGACGTTTTCAACACCCCTTCCTCAGAATTTGGTGTCGTCACCACACCATGGCCCTTCATGAGATGGGGGATGGACATCTTGGGACCTTTCAAGAAAGGGGCCGAAAGGGGCCGGACAGGTGAAATTCCTGATCGTCGCCGTAGACTACTTTACCAAGTGGATCAAAGCTAAGGCATTGGCCCAGATTACAGCGGCGAACATTATCAAAATCTTCAAGAAGAACATTTTGTCCAGGTTCGGCGTGCCCAAGTCCGTAGTAATCGATAACGGCACCCAATTTTCTCTCTCTTAGAAGAGCTGAATGAAGGTGAGAAAAACACACAAGAAGGGGGGGTTGAATTGTGTGGGCTTAAAAACTTTTCTTTCTCAAAACTTATGTTAAGTTCAGAATCTGATATAGATCAGTTCTGAACCTTTTTCAGAGTTTGTTAGCAGCGGATTAAGAAGTAAAGAGAAAGGGAAAGAGAGACACACAATATTTATATACTAGTTCCTTCCACAAGTTGGAAGTAGTCTAGTCCCCCTGCATTTACAGGAGATTTAACTATAATCAAACTGATTACAATTGCTCAAAACACAAAGTTAAGATACTTCAATGCTCAAACACCTAGTAAGAGACTTCTAATGCTCAAGACACTAAGTCAAGAGACTTCCAATGCTCAAGACACAAAGTCAAGAGACTTCCCTGCTCAAAGCACAAAGCTAAGAGACTTCTAATTGCTCAGAACACAAAGTAATGAGACTTCCCTGCTCAAGACACAAAGTCAAGAGACTTCTAATTGCACTGAACACAAAGTAATGAGACTTCCCTACTTAAGACACAAAGTCAAGAGACTTCTAATTGCTCAGAACACAAAGTAATGCGACTTCAGGTTGCTCAGCACGCAGACTGAGACTTTGTTTCAAACTGGTTTACAAAGAAAGAAGTTTGAGTTGAACACTTGATCAAATATCAGACGTGTTCACTTAATACAACTCAATTAAGACTCTAACACTTAAGGAATTCTAAGATAAACAATTGTAAGAATTCTTAAGTTATTTTGTGACAGAAAACGTAAAACAGAGTGTTTGCAGTTCTGGTGTTGCATGTTGTTTTTTTGTACAGAGTCTTGGCAAATCCTCTTCAAAACTTCACCCTTTTATAGATAATAAAAGAGCTGTTGAGATTGCCCAGTTTTGTAGCAAGGAGTCGTTGCAAGTAGAGGCTAGGTCCAGCTGAGTTGTGTGCGTAAAAACAGAGCACACAAAGTTTGAATAAGTTTCCTTAAAAGCTGGGGAATGTTTCTGAAAAGGAGGCAACCAATTGCAAAGAGCTGTTCTGACATTGTAGGCTTTACTGTTGACAGAGACATCTACTTTTCCTTAAAGAACTCAGACTTCAGAAGCTTCTTCAGGAACAGTACTTCAGAAGCAGGTCTTCAGACTCAGACTTCAGAAGCTCTGTTCATCAGACGCACTTCTTCAGACGTTGACTTTGGTTGACCTTCAGACTCAGCCTTCAGACGTTGACTTCTGTTGACCTTCAGACTCAACCTTCAGACGTGACTTCTGTTGACCTTCAGACTCAACCTTCAGAAGCACCCTTCAGACGCAGTCTTCAGACTCTGCCTTCAGAAGCACCCTTCAGACGTAGTCTTCAGACGTAGTCTTCAGACTCTGCCTTCAGAAGCTGCTTCAGACCCAGTTTTGCTTCAGACTTGCAACAAAGGCTTCAATGCTTTCTTTCTTGCTCTTAGCTTGTTCTTCCAAAACCAATATTAATTACCAACATTAAGAACATGGTTCTGCACACTTAGAACAAAGCATTAGCAATTCCAATTTTCTTTTTAACACTTTGTTATCATCAAAACCCAAAAGAGAGTTGTTCATACATTTTGTTCCAACACTGAACATTAAGCAACACTTCACTTCAGTTGAGCACCCTCAGACGAACGGACAAGCAGAGTCCGCCAACAGAGTCCTCTTAAGGGGGCTTAAGAGAAGGTTGAAGGACGCAAAAGGGAGCTGGCCAGAGGAGCTTCAACACGTGTTATGGGCATATCGTACCACGCAGCACTCAACCATCGGGGAGACGCCCTTTCGGCTAACGTACGAGACAAAGGATGTCCAACCCATCGAGGTGAAAGAATTGAGCTGGAGAACGGTGCACCCGCTCGACCAGGTCGCCAACACTGAGGCCGTGCTAGAAGAGTTGAACTTCATCGACGAATCAAGGAACTTCTCCTCCTTAGCATAGGCCGCCGTGAAGCAAGCTACAGTCACCAGATACAATAGGAAGGTAAGGCCGAGGGACTTTAACCCGAGATATCTCGTCCTACGAGAAGGAAAGCTAGCGGCAAATTGGGAAGGATCGTACAGGGTTAACGCCAGCACTAGGACGGGCGCCTACAGCCTGGAAACTTTGGATGGCATCCTAATCCCGAGGACGTGGAATGCAGACAAGCTCAAGCGTTGCTAAAGCTAAGTATCCAGTTTTCTAATCAATTTTTGCATTTGTTTTCCAGTCTTTTAAGTTTCACATATAGGACCCATTGTAAATCCATTTTCATAATATTAATAAAATGAGTGTCTTTCCCCCAAGGAATTCGTCTTGTTACGTCCTTTCGTTGACAGGACCACAAAATTCCAGCAAGGGAAGCACCTTCAAAGGAGAACGGCTGGCGCGACTTTTGCTCCTAAACAAGACAAAAGCCTAAAGCGGCCATGGCAGACCCGCCTAAGGGGCTAGCCACCCCACGGTAGAGTGTCTCGCCCCCTAAACGCCCTTTAAAGGGGCACTAAGCCTTGGCCGGACATGTTACCTCGGGCACTAAAGAAAGCGGAAAAGGATGTAACGCAACGTGAAATAAAATGCAAACGCGAATTACAACATAAAACAAAATGCGGACGCAGAAAGGAACAACAAGTGGAATTATAAACGGCGAGGAATAGACAAAGCGGACCTCTTTTCATTAAAATGTTCAAATCATTACAAGAGGGGCCACCGCATCGGAGTTTACATAAACAATAAAGGAATGCAAACAATTACACTAGCGGGAGCACATCTCGCTCCGACCGGCTATAATCTAAACACGAAAAGCTAGAAGAATTGGCTGCCAAGTACAAACCATTGGATGCCCACAAACCCCTCAAGGAGGACGAATACACATTGTATGACCTTATATCTTCAAATGAGAGAATGTAACACACCAGTAACCAAGAGAAAACCCAAGTCCATCAACAACTGTAGTGGTGGCATCCATGGACAAGCATAACCGTTGACACCAAAGAGCAAGCCAGGCGACGCGAAACTCGCCATGAGGAAGCCTAGTCTCGTCAAACTGCATGGCTCAGGAAGTTCATCTCGTCAAACTGCATGGCGTGCGAAGTTCCTGACTTTGTCACAACACCCAAAGTCTCCACCGCAACTTCGAAAAAACACTCCCACCCCAGAGGGTGGGTCACCGCTGTAACAGCCCATAATTGCAAAATGGTCCTCCTGAGCGACAAAAGGAAGATCCGTACCAATTTGAGACGACGACGACATCCGTCGAGTCCATCACCCTTGTCACCACTAGGGAGCGACAGACTGCTAATGGATGAACCCACCAAGTTCCCAGAGTCCGCAGAACAGGGACACATCTTTCCTTCTAGATCCAAGAAAGGACGAAGAAGATCTGCAACAAGAAATGCAGATAACAAAGAAAGCAAATGATTGAACCGAGAGAAGTTTGGAAATGAGAAGAGAGAATAAACTCCCTTCCATTTATAGACCCTAAACCCTACGAGCTGACGGTCCATATCAAGAGAAACTTGAGGGTTGCGATCCAACGAACGAGAGTTAGCCTCGGAAAAAGAAACGTAATCAAGAGGAATGCACGTGAAGCACTTCTCCCGACGCACGTGAAAACCACGACATCAACACGTGGAGAATAGGAGCTGGCGTGTCGTCGCATCAGAAACGTCTCAATTCAGGGCAGTTAATGCAACTACCCCCACCCACCTATCCAGGGCACCATCTCCACTAGCGAAGGACGGCAGCAGAACCTCCTCAAAGACTCCAAGGGTGCCCAATGCTCGAAGATGCAACATAGAGCACTACACATTGTTAAGCCATTACGCCATAAAGGCATCAACGACTTGGGGGACAACTGTTCTGGACCGGCCAGAAGGCCAACCAGACAACGACACGTGGGCGGAAACGTCCACCACTCCAAGGCGCATACTAATGACCATGCATGCCGCCGCACTATAGCACGCCTCCGTGCATCTGATACCATACACGTGTCCTCTAACCATTCCTAATCACACGCCACGTATCCCGGAGACAGTTATTCTCGCGAGCGCTTATATATGGGTGAGGCAGGTTCACCCCCAAGGTACGATTAAATTTACGCACACTTTTCACGCACTCTTTCTCAGTTCCATTACTGACTCGTCGCCACCGTACCGGAGCACTTTCCACCACTGTTGCCTCCATCGGTTCCTCACCGGACAGATCAATGTTAATGTGTGTAGCTTCACATACTGAACAAAGTTCTAAATTATATTCTTATATGGGTTAATATATGTTTAACCCTTGTAATATTGGCGGTTTATGGTTTACCACTTCTTACATTGAAAATTGTTTTCTCTACAAATATATTTTTCCCAGTTTAGTGTAAATACTTAACAAACATTTGTTTAAACATGAGAAAATGTTTAACATAACAACAATGATAATAAAAACCAAAGAAACAAAAATAAAGGACCACCATTTTAACCGAAAAATAAATTTTACACATCCAGATTTTTAAATTCATGTGTAAAAATCTTGAAAAGTGCATTTTACACACCCAAATTTTAAATTTCAGACGTGTTAAAAATCCTAAAATTATAATTTGCCATGAGAGTTCGAAACATATATACGGAGCATTTGTTCCATAATTTATACAAATCACACCGAACTCTTACCGGGGGGCCAAATATTACTTTCAAATAAATCATAACATAAATCATTGAGCCACCACAAAATCATAACTTTGAAAAGAAAAATACACAAAATAAAGATAGTGTCTCAAATATTATTTTTCAATATTTATTTTTATTTTTTTAAAAGTTTTATTATCTCTCTAAATGTAATAATTTTATTTGAGAAATGAAGAGGATCTCCCCACATATTTACATATATAGAAGGGTGTATGATTCCAAGTAATTAATTTACCAAATCTCCATTTTATTTTGGACAAAAACAATTAAAGTTGTGAAAGGAAAATGCTTTTAGTGGAACCTATAGGGTACCCTACAGTCTAAATGTTGGAACAATTTTTGTGCCACACAAAACTATGAAGCATAAGTTAATAACATTCCATTATAAAAATTACAATAATATATACATCAAACTACATAGCACTAACATTTTAAAGGGGCGGCATTAACATTGGTTTATACGTACTTATCATATATAGCATATATATATAGCTTATACTGGTAAACGTTAATATTATCAAGTGGCTATATATTTTTATTTACAATCCATGGAGAAGAAAATCAAAACGCATCTTATTAATTCTATATTATTCTCCCTTATGATGATGCATTTGATATTAGTATCTTTTAAGGTTTTAATATTATATATCATTTATACATTGTAATAATTTTCTTAAGTGGTTTTATATATGTTGGCATTGGGAAGTGTCCGATGAAAAACTACCACTGAGGTCTCTAAGAAAATCATGCATATATCGTCCTCATTATTTTATTACTCTCTCTGGTCCTTATTATAAAAAAAAACATCAAAATCAATACAATCATTAATTAATATAACTTTTTTAATATTTTTACAACTATACCCTCATAAAAAATTGTGAAGCATTAAATACATTTACAAATATTAAAAAGACAAACATTAAATTATAGGTAGAAAAATCTTTTAAACAATAACTCCATCTTAAAAGTTGTAACATTTTTTTATAAATAAAACCAAAAAAATTTTGAAAATTTTCTTATATATAGGACCAGAGGGAATATATTGTTTGAAGATTAGATTTCACAGGCTGATTATGACAAAATTATGGTACGTAGTTGACTAATTAGATTTGGGTCATGATAATATTTGAAGTCTCGTTCTGTCCCCCACATTATCAACATTAAGGGGACCTAATTGCATCAGCAAAAGGAAAAAAATGGATGCTGGAATAAAATATTATTATCATAACATATAGAAATGGATTTGGATTATTGTGTGATTATGCACTAATTAAGCGTGCAAGTATTAGCCGCAATATTTGGGACCATCACGTGTGGATCTCCTTTGTTATTTTATTGTTTTAGCAAAAATTTGTTCCATATTTTTTTTTTGAAGAAAAAAATTTGTTCTATTATTCTTACCATTTTTTTTTGTTTTTGATAGATGTTATCCTTCTACGTTTTCCCCATCAATAGCTTGTTGTGGTTTAGTGTTGGTGTCACGTCTCACATGTTTTCTTTGTTTTTTTTTTCTTTTTTTTTGAAGAGAACAATTAATTATAAATTTAATTATAAATTATTTTTTTAGGGTTTAATTATAAATTATTATAGAGCTATTAGTTTATCACTGAAATTTTTAACTAATTAATAGACTATTTTTTTTAAAGAAACTAATTATGGACTATTAAAGGCTAATAATACAGTTAAAGATATTTTTTTTTTTTAGCAAAGTTAAAGATATATTTTTAAACTATATTACATTTGAGGTTTACATAGATCTAGTCATTAATTAAACTATTTGATGATAAAAAATCGATTTAGTTTTATGATGATAATACAATATTTATCCATTTACATATTCTTGGCGATGAAACGAACTAATTCTATGCAGTTCTTTCGGTTTAAATGTTGAATGCATCATATAATAACTCCTCATTTAAATAATGAAATCATGTCCTCTTTTGCATCATAGTTTTAAAAATCAGACCGATCATCGATTCAATAAGGTATTGGATCATTGAATCACTTGGTCACTCATCGAACCGCATAACTGAATCGGATTAAATTGAATGACTCGATCTTTATAAAAAAATTCTTTGTACTGAATTAGACTGAACAGGGTGACTTTGATCTCTAAAAAATTATAATTTTTTTTACACTAAATATAAACATATTTTTATAATATAAATAGAAACATTTTGAAAAAATTTAGCTGCATATATTTTTTATGAGATATAGTACATATTTAAATAAATATTACAAAATATTTCACTTCGTATCTACAACACAAATAAAAACAAATGTGCTAAAAAATACTTGTAATTAAGTAAAATGTTTATAACAATATTTTAAATTGTATGTCCTCTTTCAAATATAACTGGTCCCACTCGAAAAGAAGTTTCCTAGCATAAGATATGAATTTTTGAAACTGATTGACTAGTAATTTATAAAACAGAACAATCATCTTCATAATATCACAAAACAGTGCACATGTGATATTAAAATACAAAACTTTCCAGTAATAAACTACTATATCTTAACTTTCAAACCCAATTTGGTTCACTCAAAAATAAGTTTTAGTTTAAGTTATACCCAATTTAATCCAACTACATCATAATCTTCTTATGCAGAAAATTACTCTAACTTCTCTCTTTCATTCATAATCATATATGTCACACAAATTAACCATTAACAACAACTTTCCATAGAATTAAATCACCACTAACCTTTAAACAAATTTCTATGCACACCAACACCCGTCACCAAAACACAAATTTTACTCCATTTACTCATTAACATTAATTTTTCATATGATTAATTCTCATTACCACACCAACACCTTAAAACCTCATTCTATACCCCTAATTCCATGATTTTTACTGACTTGTTCTTATATATTCCAAAGCACAACATCATCATATTTAAATCACGAATTTCACATGAAAACAACACAATTTAGAAACGAAAATCAAACATATAATTACGACAACATATAAGAACATGAATTTAACAAAGATTTATCAAAAATAATTACAGCAACATGAAAGAACATAAATTTAACAAAGATCCATCGTAAGTAATTACAACAACATAAAATAACACGATTTTAACAAAGATTCATCAAAAGTAATTATAACAACATAAAAGAACATAATTTTAACAAAGATTTATCAAACGTAATTACAACAACTTAAAAGAACATGATTTTAACAAAGATTCATCGAAAGTAGTTACAACAGCATAAAAGAACATGATTTTAACAAAGATTCATCAAAATAATTATAACAACATAAAATAACATGATTTTAACAAAGATTACTCAAACGTAATTATAACAACATTAAATAACATGAATTTAACAAAGATTCATCATAAGAGTTAAGAAAACACCGGGTTAAGGACTCCTCGTTACCCACATGAATATACTACCCTTAGATTGAATAAAACTCACCCCTTACCTCAATGTTTAGCAGCAACGGTGAATTCTAATGTCGAATATCTCCCTAGCTTTCTCTCTATGCCTCCTTTGTCTACTTTCCTCCAAAACCCTAGTTTTCTTTTGCCCTCTTAACTTCTTTCTTTGTTTCTTTGTAACCCTAATTCTCGAATGATATTCTCTATTTATAAAGACTATTTAGGTTCTAATGGGTTGAATCTCTATTCCTTATCTTTTAACAAATTCAGATTTTATTTACTTCTATTTTTTCACATAAACTTTAGACAGATTTACTATCTGCACCCCCTGGTTGGTTATTATTCTCTTTGTAACTACACAACATTGTTGTTTATATCTCCTTCTGTCCAAATCATTAAATCACTATTTTCTTCCTAAAAATTATTTTATCTCGTTCCTTAACCAACTAGTCAACCCATCTACTTCCTCATTACCTATAATTCAATAATTGTGAATAATCTAATTAATAATATCAAACAATCGATAATAATAATAATAATACTAATAAATTAATATTAAAAATCTGAGTGTTACAACTCCCCCCCCCCCCCCCCCACTTAAAGAATTTTTGCCCTAAAAAATTACCTAAATACACCACTAGTAAATCACCAAAGGGACCCAAACAAACCATATATAGCAGAGAAGCAAGCAAGTAAAATAATCCACACAAAATGCACAATAGAAAACATGGTTAAACATCTTCACATAACACAAAACAAAACACCATAGGCATATAACACAATCTTATTAAGGTCCTGTTTGACCCGACCTTTTTTTTTTACTTCTCTACAATTTTAAGGAGAAGGTAGGTTAAACACAATATCTATTAAGTACTTATTAAAAAAAGTACTTTTTTTATAATGCATAAAATTGAATGGAAGGAGATTTAAAACTAAAAAAAATAAAGTAACCAAACAATTTTAACTTCTTTCTTAAAGCCCTTAATTTTAACTTTGTTTTAAAGTAGCTTTTAGACTGTAAAAAAGTCAGGTCAAACGATACCTAAGAAAACAACCACATAGTTGACAAGGATGCACAATGTAACACCCTAAACCCCCCATCTAATAAAAATATAATAATTAATTAATCATGCAAGGGTGTCACACATCTTCATAAATTCAAAAGTACTTCATTTAAATTAAATACGTCGCAGCGGAATAGTTTTCAAACATAAAAGTAATTGTCACATCATTGTATCAACATCAAAACTGAATTCTAAACGAATTATGAAACAAAGTCTGAAATAAAATAATTTCTCAATCCCTAGTGTTACTGACTAGAGCATCGACTCGATAAAAACTCTCAAAAGCGATAAAAAATGAGAAGGCTCCAATGCCATCCTCTGAGACTCACTGCTACTAAGATTCTTCTTCTTGCAAATATATACCAAACAAGGGTACAAGCGTCCAATCCGCAATCGAGGTGAGAATATATCCAACATAAGAAATGCATAAGCACATGTAAAGTTTCAGATAAAAGAACACACAATTTACATTTAAGCATCTATACATCACAGTCAGAATATATTCACGTTCAAACATATACATTCATGTAATAAAGTCAATAGGCTACAATCAACATCTTATAATAGCATGTAAGAATCAACGACATTAAGAACATCAAGTGGACACTTAGCAAAATACACACCATTCACACGTGACCATAATAGAAGCACATCATCAAACATCACATCTCTAAACAGTTACACATCTTTGAATAACACAAATTTAAATTACACATCTTCAAAATAGACTTGCAGTTATGTATGCAATGTTCTTAACTCGACTCTATATACATGTCGTGCCGGTGTTGGATACCATATGTATGTGTCGCGGCGCGAAAAATGGCCATGAGTGTAAACACTCGAAACGATAACAGAGTCGCCACCGAAGTTTATTGATCCCAAAAGAGGGAAAGGAAAATATCGATAAAACCTTGGGTAACATGGTCTGGGAACCATGAGACGGGTTCTGGAGTTGATTATGCAAGAGGAAGGTGTTAGCACCCCTCGCATCCATTGTACTCAACGGGAACCATCTAGGGGAAAGGTTCGTTTACGCTCACAGGTTTAGGTTGTCTGCTTATATGCTGGTTTCCTACTTCTACATTATTAAAAGAAAAAAAGATTTTTTATTGGGGCGCTTGGCGAGATGTTGCGATCCTGCTCCTACGTATTCCCGTGTGCAATGGGAAACTCAAAGTTACGTAGTTCTTTGTAAAATAAGTTTGTGGGTTGGTTGTTTTTAAGTGAATAACATTTGTGTCACATTCCCATGGTTAAACGCCGCTTGTATGCTCGCACAATGGAGGCTTAAGCTTTGCTTGTATAAGAGGAATGGATAAAACCTTATCCAATTTGGAAAAAAAAAAGAGTTTGAATGTGTTGAGTTATTTTTAGGGTTTTTTGAAAGTGTCTGGGAATGAGGACAATCCGGTACCACGAGACATGGGTCGGGGATCCGAATCATCCAGGGTGAGAAAGTCATACGTCAAACTCCCCTTTTTCATTCTGATTTAATTAAGTTGATTTTGAAGAATAAGGATCATCCAATACCACAAGACATACGTCAGGGGTCTGAATCGTCCAGGGTGGGAAAGTCATACGTCAGACTCCCCTTTTTCATTCTGATTATTCTTAAAAAAAATGTTTTCCAATTAGTTCCAAGACTGTCAAAATAAAAAAACGGTGAAGGAGAGGAGATGAGAATAGATGCAAGAATGAATGCATGAGAAAGCAATAAATAAACACTTATTCAAACAAAATGCACGCAAAAGTACTTAATTAAATAAGCAATTAATTGAATAATCAAATAAACACTTAAGCAAACAATGAGCAATTATTAAGGAATAAAAGCACTTAAAAATAAAAATGAACTTATATAAAAAAACAAATATTTAAAGAAAATGCTCTAATACTAAACAATTAATTACATAAAGTGCTCTTAAAAGAAACTTTTGGAGTGCATGAAATTTGACTCAAGAGCTTAAATATGCACTTGTTCAAATAAACACTTATTTGAATAAGTAAAAAAAACAATTAAAATAAAGTCACAGAGGGGGTTTAGATCTGAAAGGAGTGAACAAATAGCTCAACAGATCTAACACCCAAGGCCCATCCCGTTCAACCAAAAAAAGCAGCAAAAGCAAAAAAATAAAAGTGGGGCCCGCGACCAAATGAAGAAATGAGTCAACTCCTTCTTCCTCAAGTTGAAAATCGGCCAGCTACAACACAACATTCATGGAAAAAACTCAAAAAAAAACTCCAAATCTCAAACGAACCTAAAAAATTACAAATGAATATACCATCTTGCTCGATTTTTCGCACTGATCAAGAATCTATGTTTAGATTTCCCAGTGAAAGCTTGTACAGAGAAAGAAGTAAACAACAACTATAAATAAAAAAAACACAAAAACAATTTAAGCAAATCTAAACATTGGAAAAGCTTCAACACTTCCAGGAACATAAATAAATTGAAACTCACCTTGTTTGAACTCCGAATTAGTCTAACCAAATCCAACTTTTTCCTAGCAATGGTGAGTTTAGGATTCAAGGTTCTTGGTGGTTTTTCTTGTGTTTGAGTGTTTTTGATCTTAGGAGAGTGTTTAGAAGCTTTGTGTAACACCCATAAAGAGATTGCCTAGGATCTCTCACGAGTATTAAAATTTCGTACTGGATACATTAAATACAATGCAGAAAAGTTGTTTATTAAATCCACAATACATAAGTTTATGATACAACTCAAGAACCGATACATAACATTCCTTATAATATACATCATATACATCATGATACAACATCCACATGACAAAACATAATACGGCACGATCAATCCGTAGCTTTCTCTTTACCTTTGCGTCGTGCCACCTGGGAAGAACCTGCACCAGAAGGAAAGGGATGAGACATAATGTCTCAGTGAGCTCCTACCCTACCTACTGTTTGGCAACCTCAGGGAACCTAGGGTCGCCGTGCCTACCTCGGCGATCTTGGGGATACCTATGATCGCCAAGTCTTAACTTTGCCCATAGAGGGTCATCTGGCTAATCCTGCTGATCTGGTGATCAAGGGGAGACCTAGGATCACCGTCTGATAACTGCTGTCTGATATCTAATGATTATCTGAATAAATATTTCCTGACTGATAATATAATAGAATAATAACTGATACTTTAGGTTAGCTGTTAGCGTTGAACAAACATTATTATCTGGGTTCATTTTACGGAATGCCCCCGGGTGGAGTAACCCCGAAGTACATTCCCCTGATAACCGGTGAAAATTCCTATCATATCAGGCTAACACCGGACTCCTCTTGCCTAAGTGTGTGGTTATCCTCGCGGAAGATTCCTGCCCGTACCATCTGGAACCCCCCGTCCTCTCTAACTGGTCGAGAGCACAAGAGACACACTGTAACTCTGTGTGGTTATCCTCACGGAAAGTTCCTGCCCGTTTCAGCAATGCTGAAACCCCCTGTTCTCTCTAACTGGTCGAGAGAACAGAAGACACAAAGCTTGTCCTGATTATTAATTATTATTCCTGGTATATGATTATACATTTCCTGATAAAACTGATACGTGTTCCCCCAATGTCACTCTGACGTGAGCACTGAGGCACGTCCTGATAACTTATAACTATGCCTGGTTAAGGGAATCCTGATAAACTACCCTTAACTTATCTGAAATTAATTCTATTCCTGTTAACCTATTCAAGGTTCTGGACATATCGTTCTCATATGTCACTCTTAAGGCTTACTTAACCGTTTAACCTTAATTCATGGATTTCCTAAGCTTTGCATAATCCTTGCTCATGTAATTTCTCAATCCTTGGAAGCCTTTGGAATGAACTAAAATGGTGGTTTATGTCCCTAAAATATGTTATAAGAATTCAGTTCCCAGAAAGCCTTGCCCGTGCGAACCAGAACCCCCAGAACAGCTCAACTAGGTTGAACTGTCCAAGGCTGGTCGCTACAGCGCCCTTCTGGTCGCTACAAGCGCCAGTAGACAGAACCTGGTCGCTACAGCGCCCAGTTCCTCGCTACAAGCGCCAAGCCGTCGCTACAAGCGCCAGTGCGGTCGCTACAAGCGCGGCTAGGCAGGGAAAACCCAGTCTGGTCGCTACAAGCGACAGTCCGTCGCTACAGCGACCGTATCAGTAAAAACCTGTGTAAAAATGTGATTTTCACCATTTTTGCTCATTCAATGGTACCCAGGCTTCTCAAACATGATAAAAATGGTTTTCCTTCATAAATTAACAATTATAAACACTCATGAGCAAAGATCAAACAAACTAGGAAATTAGGGTAAACTCTAATCTTTTAACAACTTGTAAAAATCTATCAAAAACTCTCTAGATGTGTTCTAGAATCTGAAATGAGCTCACCTAAGCCTTAATTGGTGCTGGTTATGCTTGTTCTTGCAAACCCTAGCTTGTTCCTTCCTTATTCCTTCTTCTATTTGTTCTATTTCCTCCAACTCACTTGCTAGCAACTTCTCAAGGATTTGGGTGGAAGCTTGAAGGATTGGAGTGAGAGGGAAAGGCGTGAGAGTGGGAAGAGTGAGGGGGATTGGCTGGTTCAAGGAGAGAAAGAAGGAGAAGAGAAACACAAATGCAAAATATCTTCCTTTCCCCCATTTTCTTATAATCCTCTTCTTTAACATATTTACAATTTTGCCATTGCATGAATTACTAAATTACCACGCTTATTAATTGCTTCTAACACTGATAACTGATACTAATAAGCGGGATATTACACTTTGGATTGTGGAAAAATGAAGTTTTCAATTGTTTTTGAAGTTTTTGGTTTTCAATTATGCGCCTCTTCTAAAATCAACCTTTTCAATTCCTCATCGTTCGGAACGTAAACTCTTTCCTCAAACAGTAATGTTCCATCAGGTGCAAAAGAAAACTCCGGTTGGCTAACTTTCCTTTGAAGATCCATATCCATACTTTGCGCTTGTGCAATCCTAGATCGTAGGTCGCACGAAATCTCTAACTTGTTTAACAAGATGCCACCCTCCAAATCAGTAACATGGAGGTTGAGGTCTCTAAATTTTTCATACAACCCACACGTGTGCATCATCACCTCAGCTTTAACCAAAGCCTTCCGACTCAAGGCATCTGCTACCACATTAGCTTTTCTTGGATGGTACTTCAGGTCAAAATCAAAGTCTTTCAAGTATTCCATCCATCGTCTCTGCCTCATATTAAGATCTCGTTGATCAAACAAATATTTCAAGCTCTTATGATCACTAAACAAATCAAACTGCGCACCATACAAATGATGTCTCCATATCTTCAATGCAAAAACTATTGCTGCTAACTCAAGATCATGGGTGGGGTAATTCTCCTCATGAGTCTTGAGCTGTCTAGAGGCATAAGCTATCACTTTATCTCCTTGCATAAGAACACTTCCCAGTCCCTTGGAAGATGCATCGCAGAAAACGGTGTATCTTCTTTCAGGATCTGGTATTGCCAACACTGGGGCTTTAGTCAACTTCTTTTTCAGGACTCTGAAACTTTCTTCGCATTCTTCATCCCAAACGAAGGGTACCTCTTTTCTGGTAAGGCGTGACAGGGGTAAAGCAATCTGAGAAAACTTCATAATGAATCTTCGATAATAACCTGCCAAGCCTAGAAAGCTCCTGACTTCAGCTACATTCTTTGGTCTTTCCCAATTGAGAACAGCCTCAACTTTAGATGGATCAACAGCTACTCCTCCTTGAGAAATAACATGACCCAAAAATTTAATCTCGGACAACCAGAACTCACACTTGCTAAACTTAGCATACAGCTGTGTGTCTCTAAGGACATCCAATACAATTCTCAAATGCTGAGCATGCTCCTGAGGATCCTTAGAATAGATCAAAATGTCATCAATGAAAATTACCACAAATCGATCGAGATAGGGCTGAAATATTCTGTTCATGTAATCCATAAATACTGCTGGGGCATTGGTTACACCGAAAGGCATGACCAGAAATTCATAATGCCCGTAACGCGTTCGAAACGCCGTTTTAGACACGTCTGAAGATTTAATTCGAATCTGATGATAACCCGATCGAAGATCAATCTTGGAAAATACTGTTGCTCCCTTGAGCTGATCTAAAAGATCATCAATCCTTGGAAGAGGATACTTGTTCTTGATAGTCACTTTATTAAGTTGGCGGTAGTCAATACACAGCCTCATACTTCCATCCTTTTTCTTGACTAACAAAACTGGAGCACCCCAAGGTGATACACTGGGTCTGATAAAGTGCTTCTGGATTCAATCCTCGAGTTGAGATTTCAACTCTTTCAACTCTGTTGGTGACATTCTGTACGGTGCCACAGACACTGGCTCCGCTCCTGGTATCAAATCAATTGAAAACTCCACCTCATGCTCTGGAGGTAAATTCGTGACTTCTGAAGGAAAAACATCTAGGTACTCATTTACAACAGGAATGTCACTAGGACTTAACTCTGACTCTGAAGCCACAGTGAGCATTACATAAAATCCCTTATCTTGAGCACATATGAATTGAATTAACTGATGAGTGCGGTTAATCAATTCAAACAGAGCTACACCTTCTGTCGTATCACTGGTAGGCATATAAATACTCTTCTCTGAACATCCTATATACACATGGTTAGCGGAGAGCCAATCCATGCCTAAGATCACGTCAAGTTGCTCCATTGGAAGACATACTAAATCAACATAGTAAGTCTTACTAGACACAGTGATAGGACAGCTTTCACAAACATACTTTGCCTCAATTCCGCCTTCAGTAGCGGTAGATACTAACATTGGAGGGTTCAACGGAGACAAAGGTAATTGCAGCGTCTCCACACATTTATATGAAATAAAAGAACATGTAGCGCCGCAATCGAAAAGAACTTTTACTGGATTGGTACCCAAATAACACATACCGGCAATTAAATCTTCATTGGCCGAAGCCTTTGCGCCGTCAAGAGAGTACACTCTGCCCTTGCTGGTTGTAGTTCCTTCAGCTACTCCTTTTCCTCGCCTATAGGGGCATTCTCGCAAGAAATGTCCGGGCTGCTTACATCCAAAGCATACATTAGCACCTTCCATACACTCTCCTTGATGCATTCTCCCACACGTCTTATAAGTAGGATTAGTCCGTGGAGGATTTGATCTTGGAGAGTATGTCTGTTTCCCTCTCTGAGGGGATCCTTTTGGCTTGAGCTTATCATGATACTTATCTGACATTCTGCTTTTCTTCTTCTCATAAGCTGCCGCTCTTTCTTTCGAAGCTTTAGCAAGACCTGCTTCAACCACCAAGCTGTCATGCACTAGCTCATCATAACTCGCTGTCCTCTGAAGACTCACAGCGGTGTCTATCTCGCCTCTTAAACCTCTCTTATATTCGTTGTGTGTAGAGTAGTAGGACAACTCCTCAAACTTCTTTGTAAATTCAGCTACTGACATGCTACCCTGCTTCAATTCTAAGAACTCTTGCTCTTTCTTTACCTTGTAAGACACAGGTAAATATTTCTCTAACATCACTTCTTTAAAGTTCAACCAATTCACTTCAACACCATTGGCTTCCATCCTGCGCTGAGCAGATTCCCACCAATCTTCTGCTGCGCCTCTGAGTTGGTTCGTAGCGTAGACCACTTTATCTTCCTCTGAACATTCAGCCATTCTAAAGATCTTCTCCATCTGCTTAATCCATTTTCTTGCTTCTTGGGGTTCACCTTCTCCATTGAACTCCGGAGGGTGATGTCTGTTGTACTCCCGGAACACTGGATTACCAATTACTGGAGGGGGTGGTGGCTGTGGATGGAAACCTTGACCCTGCTGCATCATTTCCATCCATTGCTGTTGAGCCTGGGCTTGTTGCTGAGACTGTTGTTGCATCATCAGCATCATTTGCTGATATTGTAATGCATTCTGAGCTTGTTGCTCCTGATACTGCTGCTGCCAGGCCTGTTGTTGTTGAATCATTTGTTCCCAAGAATTCATGCTGGGTCCTCCATTTTCGTCACTAGCTTGATTAGTACGAGGTCTACCTCTTCTTCTCCCAGACATCTTATCCTAGCTGTCATATACAAGTCAAAGTGATCAGTTTTAACCGAATATAACATTTAGAATAATGTCCTGGATCCAAGAGGTTCACAAACTTGGATTGTACTTTAATGACCCACGGCACAGTCTGAATCGACCTGCTCTGATACCAAATTGTAACACCCATAAAGAGATTGCCTAGGATCTCTCACGAGTATTAAAATTTCGTACTGGATACATTAAATACAATGCAGAAAAGTTGTTTATTAAATCCACAATACATAAGTTTATGATACAACTCAAGAACCGATACATAACATTCCTTATAATATACATCATATACATCATGATACAACATCCACATGACAAAACATAATACGGCACGATCAATCCGTAGCTTTCTCTTTACCTTTGCGTCGTGCCACCTGGGAAGAACCTGCACCAGAAGGAAAGGGATGAGACATAATGTCTCAGTGAGCTCCTACCCTACCTACTGTTTGGCAACCTCAGGGAACCTAGGGTCGCCGTGCCTACCTCGGCGATCTTGGGGATACCTATGATCGCCAAGTCTTAACTTTGCCCATAGAGGGTCATCTGGCTAATCCTGCTGATCTGGTGATCAAGGGGAGACCTAGGATCACCGTCTGATAACTGCTGTCTGATATCTAATGATTATCTGAATAAATATTTCCTGACTGATAATATAATAGAATAATAACTGATACTTTAGGTTAGCTGTTAGCGTTGAACAAACATTATTATCTGGGTTCATTTTACGGAATGCCCCCGGGTGGAGTAACCCCGAAGTACATTCCCCTGATAACCGGTGAAAATTCCTATCATATCAGGCTAACACCGGACTCCTCTTGCCTAAGTGTGTGGTTATCCTCGCGGAAGATTCCTGCCCGTACCATCTGGAACCCCCCGTCCTCTCTAACTGGTCGAGAGCACAAGAGACACACTGTAACTCTGTGTGGTTATCCTCACGGAAAGTTCCTGCCCGTTTCAGCAATGCTGAAACCCCCTGTTCTCTCTAACTGGTCGAGAGAACAGAAGACACAAAGCTTGTCCTGATTATTAATTATTATTCATGGTATATGATTATACATTTCCTGATAAAACTGATACGTGTTCCCCCAATGTCACTCTGACGTGAGCACTGAGGCACGTCCTGATAACTTATAACTATGCCTGGTTAAGGGAATCCTGATAAACTACCCTTAACTTATCTGAAATTAATTCTATTCCTGTTAACCTATTCAAGGTTCTGGACATATCGTTCTCATATGTCACTCTTAAGGCTTACTTAACCGTTTAACCTTAATTCATGGATTTCCTAAGCTTTGCATAATCCTTGCTCATGTAATTTCTCAATCCTTGGAAGCCTTTGGAATGAACTAAAATGGTGGTTTATGTCCCTAAAATATGTTATAAGAATTCAGTTCCCAGAAAGCCTTGCCCGTGCGAACCAGAACCCCCAGAACAGCTCAACTAGGTTGAACTGTCCAAGGCTGGTCGCTACAGCGCCCTTCTGGTCGCTACAAGCGCCAGTAGACAGAACCTGGTCGCTACAGCGCCCAGTTCCTCGCTACAAGCGCCAAGCCGTCGCTACAAGCGCCAGTGCGGTCGCTACAAGCGCGGCTAGGCAGGGAAAACCCAGTCTGGTCGCTACAAGCGACAGTCCGTCGCTACAGCGACCGTATCAGTAAAAACCTGTGTAAAAATGTGATTTTCACCATTTTTGCTCATTCAATGGTACCCAGGCTTCTCAAACATGATAAAAATGGTTTTCCTTCATAAATTAACAATTATAAACACTCATGAGCAAAGATCAAACAAACTAGGAAATTAGGGTAAACTCTAATCTTTTAACAACTTGTAAAAATCTATCAAAAACTCTCTAGATGTGTTCTAGAATCTGAAATGAGCTCACCTAAGCCTTAATTGGTGCTGGTTATGCTTGTTCTTGCAAACCCTAGCTTGTTCCTTCCTTATTCCTTCTTCTATTTGTTCTATTTCCTCCAACTCACTTGCTAGCAACTTCTCAAGGATTTGGGTGGAAGCTTGAAGGATTGGAGTGAGAGGGAAAGGCGTGAGAGTGGGAAGAGTGAGGGGGATTGGCTGGTTCAAGGAGAGAAAGAAGGAGAAGAGAAACACAAATGCAAAATATCTTCCTTTCCCCCATTTTCTTATAATCCTCTTCTTTAACATATTTACAATTTTGCCATTGCATGAATTACTAAATTACCACGCTTATTAATTGCTTCTAACACTGATAACTGATACTAATAAGCGGGATATTACACTTTGGATTGTGGAAAAATGAAGTTTTCAATTGTTTTTGAAGTTTTTGGTTTTTTGATGAAAATAGTGATTTTTTTCTCTCTCAATTTCGGCCTCCTCTGATGCAAGCTGATGGGGTATTTATAGAGGGAGTAACTTGGTGACCAAGAGTGGAAAATTAGGGTAAGAGTGGTTGAAGAAAGGACAATTTGTAATTTTTGCAAAATGAGATATTTTGTGAGATTTTTGGTGAAATTGCTTCTTTTTTGTCATGCCTTTGTTTATGGATGATGATGTGTACGAAAATGATGAGCTGTGGTGTATGAGGATGGTTCTAGAATGACAAATTGTGGTGAAGGAGTCAAATGGGAGTGAAATGTGCATTTGAAATGAATTTGTCAAAGTTGGTGTTTTTTTGGATTTTAATTTGAATTTTTTGTGTAATTGGAAGTACAATTGGTGCAAAGTTATGATTTTTGTGATTGGAAATCAAATGAATCAAAGTTGGAATTTTTGGGTGTAATGGAATTGAGTATTCTTGAGAATGAAGTAACAAAATAAAATGAATAAAAATAAATAATAAAAATTTTAAATTTTAAATTTTGAATTTATTAAATGAATGAAAAATGTAAAAATAAAAATGACCAAGAAATGTGTTTTAATGTATTTTTTGTGTTTCTTGTAAATGAAGAAACAATTTTGAATTTATTATTTTTTTAAAAAGGCATAATGGGGATAAAAATAAATTTATCCAAAAAATGTGAAAATGAGAGTGAACATGAAAAAGAGCTAAGGATTTTGTGTTACTTATATGTGAAGAAACAAACAATTTCCTAGCGAACTTTATGGTTACTTGTGTTCAAAGAAACAAAAATAAAAAAAGTTCGAAAAAAAAAACTGTATACATGTAGGTGGGGCAGAATTAGGGTATGACAGTATGTTACTGATTAATCTTCATCTTTAAATCACATATTTAAATTGAAGTGACCATTAATGCATGAACACCAAATAATGACTCAATAATGAACATATTTATATGACTCGACAACTACACATCTTTAGATAACACATTTTTATATAGCACATTTTTGTATGACACATCTTTATATCAACACATCTTCAAATATCACATCTTTATATAACACAACTTCAAATAACCCATATTTATATAACACATAATCAAATAACACATCAATTACATCATTAAATAGTTCATCAATACTCATCGTCAAACGATTAATTAAATAATTATGCATATATCGTTGGAAACAATAAAATCCACTCAATCGATAATAATAACCTTTTTGAATCAATTTGACAAATTAGAATCAAATGGTCAAAACACTAATCACTAATGCCATAAAAAATTGATCAGGTTTCCAAAACACAAGAGAATCACGATTTAATTCCTCAAACAAAACAAAACAAATTTAATTGTTTTAAATGCATTGCCTTTTCCTTTTGACAGCGACGATCAATACCAAAAGGATGGACCAACCATTTCCATACTTGCTTATCAACATTGAAATTACATCATATCAACATGACATACGCCGTCAAGATTAAAATAATTTATAATACTTTAACAGGTCTTGTTAACAAGTGCCCTAAAAACATTTGTTAAAGATCTAAAAATAAAAATAGTTGATAACTTTCATGTAGATAAAGTTGCTTTTTGATGTTTCAATGTGTTGAATACACAAATTTCAAGATAAAATTTCTACTTTAACCTTCTTTTCAAGTGCCCTAAAAGCACTTATTAGCATTTTCCTACTTTAATTTATGTAATTTTCACCCCAGTTTTCTTTCAAAACAAGAAGGGAAAAAAATACCTATTGAATGAAATTCTATTTTCATAAACAATTTTTTTTTGACTTTTGCAAAACGGCGATTCTTGAAACGACAGTAACAAATATAGCATACCACTAAGTTCCCACTGAAGCACAATTGTTAAGCCACTTATTCACAAATTTAGCACATCAACGTCATGATTTTAAAAACAAGAACATACCCAAAACGACAACAACAAATTAGAGCACGAATTTAACATGAATTCATTAAAAGATCACGAAAACAAAGGAAATAAACACAAACGCTTCACTATCATATGTTCATACAACCCTTATGTGAATAGAGACCCCCTTACCTCACAAATCAACAAAGCTAACAACTTCTATGGTTGGGTCTCTCTCCAAGCTTCTCTCCTTGCCTCCTTGTGTTCTTCTCTTCACACCCTAGTTCCTTTTGCCTCTTCTCTCAATTTTGCTCTTTGTGTTAAGACTTTCCTCTATTTATAACCACTATTTACGCATTCTTATATTTATTTAATTAAAACACTACTCAACTTACTTACTTAAACTTCCTTTTTACTAATACACCACAATTATCTCTTATTTGCTAAACATATCTTTTTCTCCTTAATTTCTCATAATATCCTATTTTTCAACAATTAACTAACCCATCTATTCGCTAAATATCCACAATCCAACACATATTATTTGAAAACACTAAACAGACAAAATCCTACATAATACTAATATTATATACCAATAATACTAATAATTTAATATTAAAAATCGGGGTGGAATTTAATATTAATTCCACTGAGCAACTTCGATTTGCGTAGCGATTTCGGTCAGAATCTTATCCTGATTATCCTCAACATGTTTGAGTCTGTTATTCTGTTGCTGGAGCAGATTCACTAGGTTTGCCAAAACCTTGTTCGTCTCCAGCGGCGAAGGTTGATGAACATCCTCTATACACGAAGAAGGTGGAGGGAAGTTCTCCAAACACGGAGGAGGCGAAGGAAGAAGAGTTACTTCCACCGCTGCGGAAGGATGCATGGTGACTGTAGCATCAAGAACCACGTCGTTCGCGTTTTCTCCTTGAGTCATCAGTTCAAAAACACGAATCGTTCGATCTTGGAGGACTTGAATCACCGAACGCGATTCTTGTACGGTGAAGGAACGACTCGTGGTGCCTCGCATACGAGTTTCAACCATTTCTTCATTGGATGGAGCAATAACGTGTTGGAACAAAATGTATGAGCAACTCTCTTTTGGATAAAGGGGGAGATTGTTGGAACAATTTGTATGAACATCTCTCTTTAAGGTTTTGATGATAACAAAGTGTTAAAAAGAAAATTGGTAATTGCTAATGCTTTGTTATAGTGTGCAGAAACCATGTTCCTAATGTTGGTTAATTAAATATTGGTTATGGAAGAACAAGCTAAGAGCAAGAAGGAAAGCTTAGAAGCAATGTTGCAAAGTTGAGGGAAAACTGAGTCTGAAGACTGAGTCTGAAGGGTGCGTCTGAAGGCAGAGTCTGAAGCCTGCGTCTGAAGGCAGCATCTGAAGGCTGAGTCTGAGGGTCAACAAAAGTCAACGTCTGAAGGGAGCGTCTGATGAACAGTGCGTCTGATGAATAGTGCGTCTGAAGGTCAACAAAAGTCAACGTCTGAAGAAGTGCGTCTGATGAACAGTGCTTCTGAAGTCTGAGTCTGAAGAGAGCTTCTGAAGTACTGTTCCTGAAGAAGCTTCTGAAGTCTGACGTGGAAAGTTTCCTTCAGCATTTAATGCCTGCAGTGTCAGAACAACTCCAATGGAACAGTTGTCTCCGTGACTCAAACATTCCCCAGCTTTTAAGGAAAGCAAATTAAAAAATGGCTGCTGCTCTGGTTTTCTGCTGGGTTTTAGCTCGCATTTTCAGCCTGGCCTAGCTCAAGATTTGCAACGGCTCTTTGCTTAATTCCTGGCTTTCTTCAACAGCTCTAATTTCCTCTATATAAGGATGAAGAATTGAAGAAGAAAAGTGATAAGACTCTTGAAACAAAACTGATTGAAGTGTGCTCTGTTTTTGCTGTCAAAATTCGAAGTTCACTAAAACTTTTAGAAATTCTTACAAACTTGTAATCTTAGAATTTCTTAAGTCTAGAGTTTTATTCCTGTGTTGTATTAAGTGAACACCTCTGATATTTGATCAAGTGTTCAACCCAAACTTATTTTCTTTGTAATTCAGTTTGGTTCAAGTCTCAATCTGCGTACTGAGCATTTGCAGTCTTATTACTTAGTGTTCTGAGCAATTAGAGTCTCATTCCTTTGTGGTCTGAGCAGGAAAGTCTCATTACTTGGTGTTCTGAGCAGGAAGTCTCATTACTTAGTGTTCTGAGCATTAGAAGTCTCTTACTAGGTGTTTGAGCATTGAAGTCTCATTCCTTTGTGGTCTGAGCAATTGTAATCAATTTGATTATAGTTCAATTCTCTTGTTAGTAACAAGGGGACTAGACTACTTCCAACTTGTGGAAGGAACTAGTATAAAAACATTGTGTGTCTCTATTCCCTTCTCTCTTTACATTTGAATCCGCTGCATAATTAACTTTGATAAAAGGTTCAGAACTGATCTATATCAGATTCTAAACTTAACCAAATTTTGATAAGAAAAGAAACCTAAGTTTTTGAGTCCACACAATTCAACCCCCCCTTCTTGTGTGTTTTTCTCACCTTCATAACGGTAAACCGTTGCAGTGGAGGAACGTGTAACGGAAAATGGTTACGACGGTGGAGCACGTAACAGAAAATGGTTATGGTGGAGGATCGTTAGATCGTGGCGGTTAGCGAACGATCCCCTTCTTATAGCGCCAAATGATCTGTCCAGTGAGGAACTGATGGAGGCAACAGTGGCGGAAGGTGCTCTGGTACAGTGGCGATGAATCTTCGCGGTGGGATGAAAGGCGCCTGCAGGCATGTTAGCACTCCGATGATCAAGTCAGTATTGAAACTGAGAAAGAGTACGTGAAAAGTATGGGTAAAGTGAATCATACCTTGGGGGTGAAGCAAACTCGCCCTTATATAGGCGTGTGTGAGAATAACTACCT
Organism: Medicago ruthenica; assembly: GCA_018208015.1. Classification (NCBI taxonomy): domain Eukaryota; kingdom Viridiplantae; phylum Streptophyta; class Magnoliopsida; order Fabales; family Fabaceae; genus Medicago; species Medicago ruthenica. The sequence goes on from CM031376.1 coordinate 54,928,961, forward strand.
CCGGGATATGCGGCATGTGATTAGGAGGCGGTTAGAGGATACATGTATGGTATCTGATGCTCAGGGGCGTGTTATGGAGTGGTGACGTGCACTGGTGTTGGCATGTCCCTTTAAGGATGCGCCTCGGCGTGGTGGATGTTTAATCCACGCGTCGTCATTGGATTGGCCTTATGGCCGGTCCAGAACAAATAATATGTCGTTTTATGCTATTAACATGGATGTTGTGAGTTTGTTGGCAAATTCATCCTGTTTGTCGGTTAGAGAAGTGCTCTAGTGTCCTATACTCATGATTTCCATTATATTTTCAATAGAGACCGTGCAATCTTAATGGCAGAGAACTCGAAGCTTTCGCGCCCTGTGGTTGATTACAGCTAGGTCCACGGAGACATCCTGGCTGAGGAGACGTACTATCACTCGGAGGAGAGACTCCAGGGGATTGCCTGGGATGAGCAACTTCTTGGTAAATGGGTCGTTGAGGGGCCCCGCGGGTCAAAGCGGGTGAACAGCCAGTATAAAGGGTGCTGCTTCTCCATGTATGATATTCTGATGAGGGAGTTGGATGCATTTGTTCCTTTCAACGACTTTGAACTGGGGGTCCTTCATCATCTGAAAGTGGCTCCCACTCAACTCCACCCCTTGTCCTGGGCGCTCGTAAAAGTGTTCCAGTTCTGGTGTGAGTATAAAGGTCACCAACCTTCAGTGTGCCTGTTCTTTACCCTGGTCTGAGTTCAACTGGAACACAAGAAGGGGACTCAAATTTGGGTGTCCCTACACCAAAAGAAGAAATTGTTTGAAAACTACGTGGACTCCTTGAAGTCCTAGAAACACAAATACGTGTTACTTCGTACTTGAACAGGCGCGCCCACGAGTGCATTTGTCGTGTCCCTCTCGGCCGCCTGAAGAAGTGCCCGGATTCTGAAAGCCTGGATTCTAAGGCTACCCAAGATTCAGACTTTGTCTTGGCGTGGAGAGAGCATACTCGGAGCCAAGCTTGTGGTGGCAGATCCACTAGCACGTTCACTACTCCTGATGAGGTTTCGCACAAACATCTTTTTTCCCACTTCTAGAGCAAAGAGCATCAGAACTTCCCCTACGCCAGGTATACCTATAACACGGACGCCGGACTCACCCCTTCTTAATTGCAACTGAGATTTGATTTGGGGGAATTCGTGTCCTCGTTCCAGTTGGAGAAAGTCTAAGATCTCGACTATCAGGACGACCCAACCAAAACGGTTGGCAAGGCTTGGTTTGTGGACACCATGATGGTCATCCGAGGGAGGGATGCCGCTCATCGAAAGAAAATATTTGGTAAGAGTTAGAGGTGTGGATTGTAATTTGTTATTTTTTTGCCGCCCTTATTGCTTTCTTTTTTGTTTACCTGCTCACTGTTTGTTTTTCCCTTATTCAGAATACATTGTTTCGTTGGAGACACTAAAGGCCATGAAGGAGGAGATGAGAACCCCTGCTGTCGCTGGTGGGGCCTTTTCTATAGAGAAACGATCAACCCCCTGTGGGTGTCGTTCCTCCTAAGCTTGCCAAAGCTCTTGTTGAGAAGAAGGCGGAATCTGTGAAGTCGATTGTCCTTTGAAAGTTGTCAAGGGTTCTTAGCGCCGTGCTAAATCCACTCTCGGCAAGCCATCAGATTGGGAGAAAGGTCAAAAGAGAGGTGCCTCTAATAGTGATGGAGGAGAGAAGGATGACAATAGGTAACCTCCAAAAAAGCTTAATGGTCCTGTCGGTCTGATCAGCATGGAAGTGGGTGGTGGTAGCTCCAACGTTGCCCCTCAACCTGCTTCGACGGTGCTCACATCTAGGGTTGATCAGAGGTCCATGTTTCGACTCCCTAGCATCTACATTCTTTTCCTCCCTACGTCCCGAGAGGAATATGCGAGGGCCATGGCGCCAGAGGATGAGGCCTATTTTGACAACTTGGATGTTTTCTGTCGGTGGAAGCTGGTATCAGACAGCACACTGAATGCTTATAAACTGGCAAATTTGTTCACTCTGATGGCTGCCTATGACATCACCCCCAACATGGATCCCATGCGTTAGGTAGAATTTGATAGTGGTTTCAATGCTCTGGGTGAGGCCAAGAAAAAGATGGACGAGCTTAAGCAAGCCCACGAGGAAACCCTTAGGAAGGTGAGGGAGGATGCCACGGAAGAACTCCGACAGGTTAAGGAGGTGGACGCCAAGGATGGTGAGGATGCTAAGGAAGCTAGGGAAAAGGTTGTGCAGTCTCTAGCTTCTGCGAATGACAAGGTGGCAGATCTAACCGCGGACCAGACTCGCTTAGAGAAAGAGATACAGGAGAGTGCCTCCAAGATATCTTCTCTCGAGAGCGCTCCCTCCGCAAAGGACTCACAACTTAAGGATGTGCTCCAGAAGTTAGAGACTAATGCTCCGATGGGTGAAGTGTCGCTCCCTGCCTCCCTGGAGACGGCCTTGGCTAAGAAGGTCACCGCTCTAAGCGAGGTGGTGCTTTATAAGAAGAAGCTTGATAAAGCGGTGGACCTTGGTATGTGTTTCGGAGGAGGCCTTCCATGATGCGCTAGTCCAAGTGGAGTTCTTCTATCCTCCCATCAAGATTGATCGTTCAAAGGTCCATATTGACCAGGATGAACATAAGCCTCCTTCTTCTCCGGTGCCCTAGCTTTTGTTCTACTTTTTTTCGTTGATTATGTAATTCTGCTATGATGGCCCCTTTTTTAATTAATCGTTATTTTAATAAAACGAACCCTTCTTTATTGGTCATTGTTTCAAGTTTGCTTTTTCACCTGCTTTATGTTATGCGATATTATTTTATTTCTGCTGTCTCTTCCCTTTCGCATTTGCATTTCATTTTATGTCGCGTTGGGAGTGTTTGCTTGGCGCTGCGTTGACTAGAATTTCATTCCATGTTGCGTTGGGAGTGTTTGCTTGACGCCGCGTTGACTAGCATTTTGTTTCATGCTGTGACTGAATTGCCCCTTTTCTCATGGGCTCCGTGCCTTGACTCACGCACGCTTGTCTTCACTTGGTGCCCGAGGAAACGTGACCGGCCAAGGTTCAGTCCCCCCTTAGGTCGGTGTGTGTGGGGAGAGACACTCTACCTAGAAGGTGGCTAGCCCTTAGGTGGGTCTGCTCCGATTGTTAAGGTTGTCATTCCATTTAAGAGTATAAGCCGGACAATCGCTTGGTCTTTGGTGGTTGATTTCTCCTGTAGATTTAGGACTTTCAGCTCTATTCAACTAAACAATATAACAATCACATTTCTTTTTGAGAGAAAAATGCTCAATTTATTGATATTGTGAAAATGGATTTACAATGAGTCTATTTATTTATAATGAGTTAAATTTTTGTTTTGTTTTGAATATATTAGGAATGAAATTCAGGAGCTTATAGGTACTTAGCTATCAGGAATGAAAATCAGTGGTGCTTTGGGTGTTACCGCCTTTAAGTCTTGTCTTGCGGCGTTCGCTCTATTGCCGGCGGTGTTTATTTGTCGTGTTAGGTACTTATCATTTTTGAGCAGCGTCTAGTCCACGACTCCTTAGGGGGTGACTCCTCTTGCTCCGGGGAGCGCCTTCTCTTCCAAGATTTGCTACCGTGAGATGTGCGTCCTTGGTGTAGCGGTTCAATTTCCCTTTCTTGATCAACTCCTCAATCGCATTCCGGAGCTGATAGCACTCGTTGGTGTCATGACCATTGCATTTGTGGAAACGACAGTACATTGATCTGTCCGTCCTTGCAGACTCCTTCAGCGGTTGGGGCGGCTTGATGTCCGCCTCTTTAAACACCGTGTTAAGGCATTCATGGAGGATGGTTTCTCATGATGAGTTCAAAGGGGTGTAGTCGGTGAAACGAGTGTGCTAACTCTTCGCCTTCTAGCGGTTACCACGCCGATCATGTCTGTTGCTGCCCTGAGGCCCAACTTTTCTTTGAATTTACAATCGTTGTGAAGATTATTTTCAAAGATGAAGCACTTCAGGCTCTCTTGCGCATCGTCTACTTCCACGCCTGCCCGTGTGAACTGTTCAACGTACTCCCAAAAGCTTTCCTTCTTATCCTGGACAATAGCGTTGAGCGCGATCATGGTTTGTGGTTGCTTCTGCCTCGCGGTGAAGTGAGAAGCGAACTCTTTGCACATCACCTCCCACGAGTCAATGGAGTTATCTTCTAACCCTTTAAACAACGTCATGGCAGCGCCCTTCAGTGTTAGGATGAAAAGTTTACATTTCACTGCTCCTCGAGCCTGATGGTAATCGAGGACGGTATCTATATGCTCCACGTGTTTGTCAATATATGTAGTTTCGTCATATGTTTCCAGTTTTGGCGACTTCGCAAAAACGCAAGCGATAGGATACTCTGCTATCTTTCTAGTGAATGGACCCTTCCGGTGGCTCTTGCGGTGGCGCTTTGGAGAATAACTATCCTTCTTCTGGTGGCCTTGGTTTGGAGGAGAGTCTTTCCCTTGGTGCCGCCGTGGAGACTTGCCGCGGCGAGGAGAATGACCAGTACACCCTCTGTCTAAATCGTCTGGAGGTTTTCCACCACCTCTGCAGCGGTTTGTAGGAACGGAAATGGCGTCATCGACAACCACCTTTGTTTCGTGGCATTGATTCCATTGAGCAACATTGATTTGTGTAGCAATTTCGGTCGGAATCTTCTCTTGATTCTCCTCAACACGTTTGAGTCTATTATTTTGTTGCTGGAGCAGATTCACCAAGTTTGCCAAAAGCTCGTTCGTCTTCGGCAGCGGAGGTAGAGGAATATCCTCTGTATGCGGAGGAGGTGGAGGGACGTTCTCTGAACACGAAGGAGGCGGAGGAAGAACCGTTACTTCAACCGCTACGGAAGGATGAGTGTTGACTGTCGCATCGAGAATCGCGTCGTTCGCGTTTTCTCCTTGATTCATCAGATCAAGAACTAGAACCGTTCGATCTTGGAGGACTTGAATCGCCGAACGCGATTCTCGTACGGTGGAGGAACGACTCTTGGTGGCTCGCCTACGAGTGTCGGCCATTTCTTCAGTGGATGGAGCAGTAACGGTCAACCGTTGCAGTGGAGGAACATGTAACTGATAACGGTTACAGCGGAGGAGCAGGTAACTGATAACAGTTATGGTGGAGGATCGTTAGATCGTGGCGGTTAGCAAACGACCCCCTCCTTCTAGCGTTAAATAATCTGTCTGGTGAGGACTGATAGAGGCTACGATGGCGGAAGGTGCTCCGGTACAGTGGCGATGAATCTTCGCGATTGGACGAAAGGGGTCTCCAGGCACGTTAGCACTCCGACGATCAAGTCAGTATTGAAACTGAGAAAGAGTGCGTATAAAGTATGGGTTAAGCGAATCGTACCTTGGGGGGTGAAGCTAACTCACCCTTATATAGGCGTGTGAGAATAACTCCCTCCGGGATATGTGGCGTGTGATCAGGAGGCGGTTAGAGGACAAGTGTGCGGTATCTGATGCTCGGGGGCGTGTTATGGCACTGTGACGTGCACCGGTGTTGGTGTTTCCCTTCAAGGATACGCCTTGGCGTGGTGGATGTTTAATCCACTATCGTCGTTGGATTGGACTTATGGCCGGTCTAGAACAGATACTATGTCGTTTTATGCTATTAACAGGGATGTTGTGAGTTTGTTCGTAGATTCATCCTGTTTGTTTTTGGTTAATAGTGCTTTACCCCCCTGTAATATTGGCCATTTCTGGTTTTCCCCGCTGTAAATTTTTTTTTTAGATTCCGTCCTTGTAATTTGAATATTTTTGATTTTGGACCTTGATGATTTTTGACAGTACAAAATCGATGATATGACAGGGGGCTAAATCGAAATTTGCTCAAATTAACAGGGGGATAAACCAAAATTTGCTCAAATTACAGGGGGGTAAACTGAAATTTGCTCAAATTACAGAGGGCGAAATTTTCCATGAAGGTCCAAAACCAAAAAATCATCAAATTACAAGGATGAAATCTAAAAAAAAAATTACAGGGGGGAAAACCGGAAACGGTCAATATTACATGGGGGTAAAGCACTATTAACCCGTTTGTTTTTAGCAATTTAAAATTTGTATTGTATCGATGTACTCTATCCATTTGAATGACTGAATATAATTTATTTTTATAAAATAAAGTCATTATTCATTACTTTTTTTTTTAGCAAAGTTATTCATTACCTTATTACAAAGTAGATTGTATCTATATAACCACCCGCGAGATAATTCTTTTTTATAAGCAAAATGTATTATTGAGTATAAGGGGTATCCTTTCTCTTTACATCACCAATGTTTCAAAAATAATTTTCTCATGTAGCTCATGTATTAATTGCTTCAAGAGTTCAACTACAATTGAACTGGATGATAAATAATTATAGTACTAAATAATTTTATAGATAATTAAATGTATATATTTATTAAGTAAAATATATAAAATTCACAAATAAATACATTAATACCAAAATATATAAAATAAATAATTAAGTTCAGACAATCGAACAAAAATAAGAATGGATTTATGCATCCCTAAGAGAAAAAAAAAAGAATGGATTTATGCAGCATAATAAGGAACGTAGAAAAGGAAGGAAAGAAGAAAGGAATATAAATAATAGCTTTATAAAGAATAGGATAGTGTTATCTGCTTGTTCTTCCTATGACATATGATAAGGAAAAAAATTAGATTTTTTATTACACAACTATATATTGTTTCTTTTCGAGTAAATTACACTCTACTCCCTTGAGAAATTCTTGAATTATACTTTCCTCTTCTCTTATGTTAAAATATACATTTTTCTCCGTTCTTATGCAAAACATATATGAAAAAATTACACTTCCCTCCCTTAAGAGAAGTTTGAATTACATTCATGATGGACATTCAGGAAATGTATCAAATCGTTTACAAGTAATAAAGAGTAAGTAAGATCGTCTTCACATGGATTGTCATTTCAACTCGACAACTAGTGTTACTTATTAGATGCAGAAAATCAAAACAATTGAAATAAATAAAGTAGGTAATTAAGGGGGTTTTGGAAGTATAATTTGATTGCACAGTGAGTTAGTAGCCTGTCTTGATTAGAATGTCAGCTGCGGTTAGGATTCTTCAAATCCCCTCTATTCTCTTGTTGGATTTAACAGATAACTCTTCATTCAATTATACAACAATGATTCTATTTAAGTTATGAGTTCGTGCGGCAGTATGTCCCTCCAACTGTCAAGTGTAATCTGCTGATCCCTCTAAGGTTATACTCAACATAAAATAGCACAGGGTCGTCAAGCCTACATGAGTCAGTAGGTGTACTCCCAGAATATGGAGTGGGGCCTTACTCTCTCAAAGGTAATATATTGAAACATAGGTGATTTGGTATTCTTAAATTGTCATCTAAAGGCTCCAACTTCGTCTATGAATCTTAGAAGTTCATAACATCTTCAATATTAATTTAGTAGTTTTACAAACGGGCAACCCTAACTCACATACCTTACCAGGGGGGAAAGAATAAGATTAATATGCAACCCTCAAAAGACAGTGTTTGCTCTGTTTCTAGGTCCAGTCATATGTGCTAGGTATGTCACACTCCATAGTCCTAGTGAAAGCATTAAGACTTTTGCATGATAAAATTAAATAGAGATTATAAGATAATTGAATAAAAGAATTGAATTAAAAAGATCCATTAATTAAATACAGGTTCGTCTCAGAATCCTACCCAATTAGGGTTTAATTACTGATGATAACTAAAAACAAAATTACAAAAGAATAAAACATACCCTAGAGACTAAGGATGAGGAAAAGACTCCTTCCTTAAAGCTCCTAGTGCTTTCCATCCTCTTGAACTGCTTCGTTCTAAATGAGAAGTTGTGAATGAGAGCAGTTGTATCTATAGGCTGATTACCAAGTGGGTTTGGGCTGAAAAACTGGGTTTTTTCAACAAGCTCGCAAGAGAAAAACAACAAAAAGTTGTTTTTCACCCGGAGCCGCACGCCCCTCGCGCTTGGGGAGGCGTACCTCATGTGCCAGTGCAATTTTTTCACACCTAGGGCTCACAGCAGCACACCCGGGACGCGACAGCAACACCCGACAACACATTTTTGCCTTTTTCTTGGTCTTTGTGAGTGTTTTCTTCCTTGAAACTTGTTTTGGGACTTGGAATAGAATTTCTCCTCTTTGTAATGTCCTTAAAGGCCTCTTGAATCATTATCCATTGTCTTCCCAAATCCTCTTGAGATGGTTTTCTTTGTCGATTTGCATGATTTTGCATTGAATTACATAAAAAAAACCTAAAAATTGCTTGGTTTCTGGAAAACTAGAATTACATGACTTGAAATTAAAACATTACAAAATGTCCCGAAAACCCTAGGCAATTGTTCTAAAACTCCTCTAAATTTGATCAAAATCTAAATAAAATGACTGAAAAATATGTTGAAAATAACGTAAGATGACTTGTCATCAATTCCCCACCCCTGTTGAAGATGGTCGTCCTCTGTTGAAGATTTCACAACAATATCATCTATGTGCACTTGCATAAATTTTTCTATAGAACCATGGAACATAGAATTCATTGCCCTTTGGTATGTGGCGCCGACGTTCTTCAAACCGAATGAAATGACTATCCATTCATACACGCATATGGCCCCAGGGAATCTAAAAGCTATCTTCGACACATCTTCTTCGGCAATAAAAATCTAATTATAACCAGAATAGCCGTCTAACATACTTAAGTAATCAAAACCTGCTACCGAATCGACCAACATCTCTGCCACTGGCATAGGGTATTCATCCTTAGGTGTGGCGTTGTTTAAATCCCTAAAGTCTATGCAGACTCTAAGAGTTCCATTCTTTTTTACTACAGGGACTATGTTAGCCAACCATTCGACGTACCTAGCCTTTCTTATGAACTTGCTTCGTAAGAGTCTTTCGATATCTTCTTTGATCTTTAACAGGATCTGGGGCGCAAACCTCCTTGGAGTCTGCTTTACTGGCTTCTTTCCTGGTCGGATTGGTAGTTTTAATTCCACCATGTCCCGACTTAGACCTAGCATTTCATTATAGTCCCAAGCAAAATAGTCTTTATATTCCTTCAAGAGCTTAATGATTCGAACTTTGAATGCCTCACCAATTTTGGCACTAATATAAGTTGGCCTCTTTACAGAGCCATCTCCCAGGTCGACTTCTTCCAAAGGATCTTGTGCCACAATTTTCTTGGCGGGACCCATTGGATCTTTCTCAAACCCTAAAGGCTCTTCATCATATATGCAATCCAACCTCTGGTCTTCGAGCAGCCTGTCTTCCTGACGATCTTCAATGGTTTCGAGGACCGTTTCTTGTTGCATGACAGCTTCAAAAGCCGCGTTTCGTTTATTTTCGGCCATATAGGCCGTAATTTTCTCCCATGAACTGGGAATGGACATGATTAATGTCTGTCATCCCACCCAGAAGAATTACCGTCTTCGAATAACCGTCTTCATCCTCAGAAGAATTACCGTCTTCATCCTCAGAAGAATTACCGTCTTCGAATAACTCCCTTTCCCAAAAGAAACCACGGTATGGGTGAAGTTTAACAAAACACTTCACAAGCTCTGGTCTAACCAGACCAAAATCTGAGGATCGACATTGAGAAATATACGCCAAATGCTTATCAAAGGCCTTTTTGTTAATATGGTCGACTTCAGCCCGAAAATAGCTTTGGTCGGCTTCAATATTTTCTAACAATCCATCGTCCCTCCAGAAGGATATTCTCTGATGCATAGTCGACGGGACCGCTCCGACACCAAGTATCCACTCTCTACCAAGTAACAGATTGTAATTGGCTTTAAATGGAATTACCAAGAACAATGTTGACCTTTTGACACTTCTGACAATTAATTCAACTTCAATTGCCCCATAAGAATGGCCAAATTTACCCTCATAATTCGATAGCACCACGTTACGGGATGTCAGGTCGTATTCTTTCTTTCTAATTTTCTTTAGCAAGCATAACGGCATCAGATTCACCGCTGCACCACCATCTACTAGGACTTTATTTATCCCAATGTTATTCACCTTGGTCTGAGCGAACATAGATTTAAGGTGGTTCCTCATGTCTCGACTAGGCCTTTCGAACATGGCCTATTGTTCTCCGACACAGCCATTGTTTATCATATAGTAACAAACTGGATTATGTTCAGCCATATCCTTTGTAAAGTCTTCTTCCCCCTCACTGATTTCGTAGACTACATCAAATTCGATTGGTAGAATCGAAACGATGTTGCATATCACATCAAAGTCTGGTTCGGAATCGGAAAAAGTTGACCCTATTTCTTCATCCTCGGCAGGAAGGTTTTCTTTGACGGGAGGAAACGGAGGAAAGAGTCTCTCTGTTGCTGGCTTCCTGACTTTGGTGACCACTAATTCATTTCCTTTTGCGGGATTTTCGATAGCATCGGTAGCGACAGCTTTCTTCTGACGTTGGAATCTACGCCATTGAGTCTTTGTCATAGGGTCCTTTCCTTTGTATCCATTTATGTAGGAGTACCTATTGTCGACATGATAAATTTCTCTGTTCGTTGATATGGAAGAATGACGACCAACTTTTTTCCCGCTAGAATGGATCCATTTACCCACAGGAGTTTCCGAGGATGAGACGTATGTTTTTGCCAGAGGCACCACCCTATATGGGACCCCCCGCTGATAGAAATTGAACTTAGGCCTATTGTCGACCCATTTTCCCTTCCTTTTCGACGCTAACTGTTTCCCTTCGAGGCCTCTTACTGCTTTTTTGTCGAACATTGAACTGCATTTTTGGCAGATCGTGACCTCTGAGTTGCTTATCTTGCAACGGTTCTGGAAAGCAACCAGACCCTCTTCAGCATCAGGGTACACAACTTTCAATTGTTTCTTGTACTGATCTACAGTGATCATTGCAGGTGCCATCATGAGGCTTTTAGTACCCTCTTTGGGATTGCTAGAACTTTCCCCTAGTGTCTCTTCCATAACCTCGACAACGTTTACGTCTAACGGCTCGGCGTACATTGCATCAGTGACTGGGAGAGGATCAGCGTCTACCTGCATTGGCGATTTTGGCTTGTCACCAAATTTCAATCTTCCCTCATTGAGTGCTTTCTGCACCAAGTCCCTGAAAAGAACACAACGGGAAGTATTATGACCCAAAAAATTATGAAATTTGCAAAATCCTCTTTTCTTCCTTTGGTCTACTGGTGGAAACTTTAAGCCTTTAGGCACCACGATTTGACCATCAGAGATCAACAAGTCGAAAATTTCGTCACATTTAGGAACGTCAAAGGTGTATGTTTTTGCAACGAATTTATCATTTTTTGGTTCGACGAGAGTCTTTCCGTCTGATGGTTTCAACAACTTACAAACATATGGAGGTCCAGGTTTTAATTCGGCCACATCGACCTCATTCTCTTCTATGGAAGCATATTCAACATCGAATTCTTGGTCGCTGCCGTTATCGTCGAGATATACAACCTTCTCTTTCTTGTGAAACCTATTAGACCTAGCCTTTTCGGCTTTTAATCTTTCCACTTGTCAGACTCTATCGGCCAACTGGGCCATATCTCTCAAATGCTGGGTGTCCAATTTCTTTCGGACAGAGTAATCTAGACCTCCAGCGGGCATTTCGACTAACTCATGTTCCAGCACTTGGGTGAGACACCTCGCCTTCAACAGTTTAAATCGATTGAGATAATCATCAATAGATTCGGGCGTTTTTCGCCAAACACTAGCCAATTCTTTCAAACTTATCTTAGATTGGCCCATGTAAAACTGTTCATGGAACACTCTCTCCAATTTGTTCCAATTATGTATTGAATGAGGAGAGAGGGTAGTCAACCATGTGAAAGCGTTCTTCGTCAAGGAATTAGGGAAATATTTCATTCTTAAGTTTTCATTATTTGCAATGTCCCCTGCCTCCGTTAAATAACGGGCAATGTGTTCGACATTGGATTCATTCGTTTCTCTAGCAAACTTTGTGAACTTGGGGATCTTCCATCCCCTAGGGAGTTCAGTTTGCAAGACATATTCAGACAAGGCTGAAATGAAATTTGGCCTGTGTAGACCTACATTAAGGCCATTCTGGACCAAAATTGTTTCGACGAGATGGGCTATGTTATCTTGTCCTCCCAGATTATTCTGTCAGACTTGTCTAACCACTTCGTCTGCGTTTTGATTTCTATTTACCAAAACGACTTTAGGGGCTTGTTGTGCTGCCCCTACAATTGGCTCTTCAACCTTTTGGGGCGCAGGTTGTGGCTCCTGATTCACTACATTGTCTCCTCTTTCGCCAATTTGAAGCGGTCCAGGATTCAGTGGTTGAACTGGGTTAAAGAAATTAGCAATTATCTCCATTTGAGCAGCCAATATTTGGTAACTATGGTTAGTAGCCTGGATCATCGGGTTAAATATCGTCCTAATCTGTTGGGTTAACATGTTTACTATATCAAGATTACTTTCGTCCATTTGTTGTCTATTTGACGCCACAGACGTATTAGTCAGCGCCAGAGGGGCGTTTCGACCAGGGATGCTCATTGCAGATCCATGAACTAGCGCACATTGTCAGGGCACAAGGCCAGATACAACAAAAAGAAATATTGTTCAGAAAGTAAAAGAAAAATTACAAGGCCATTTAGACCTGGGCATTATCAACAAGCCCTTCTTCTTCTTCTTCTTCTTCTTCTTCTTCTTCTTCTTCTTCTTCTTCTTCTTCTTCTTCTTCTTCTTCTTTAGGGGGAGACATCCAGATTCCATTTTTCACGAACTTAAGAAAATGAATCCCTTCGGTCTACAGCTCGACTATAGAGTTCATAACCTTCACTTATGCCACCACATTCTCGAACCCGTGACCGACAACACCCATCAAGCTCCTCTCCAGCTCATTAATTCTACTCACCAAACCAGCGCGGTCCAAGCAGGCCGTGTCTTCAGACTCCTCCTCGCTAGCAAGGGTGGCAGCAAGAAGGCCTTTCTTCTCTTCAACCCACTTGCAGCCAAGCCTCCTTTAGCTTGTTCAAGACCAAGAAATCATCCTCCGCCTTCTTTTCTAGAGAAGCAATCTTACGGTCCTTCTCCTCAGCCAATGTATTATAAGCAGTGAGGTCAGCTTCCAACTTTGCCACCTTGGCCAGCAGTGCATCTTTCTCCTTGTCCTCGGTAGAAGAGTAATTTAGAGCCACCGCAATCTCCAGGAGCTAGCATAATCCCATGGCTTATCATAATCCTCCTTCTCCCTCGCAGTCAGGCGGGCATAACCATGGCCAAAATCCCCCGGTTTGTAATTATAGTGGTCCTGGCACCAATAAAAGGGGAATGGAGGGATCTAATTCGCTCCACGCCACCGTCTGCTCGGGGCCTATTCCCCATCTTCAAAACATTCCTCAAGGCAGCCTTAGTTTTTGGCCGCACCAGAAAAAAGCAATCCTTAAAGCTTTTAACCTTGCCTATAAAAGTGTTGAAAACCTTTTTGCTTTGGCGGAAGGAGACCCAACAATGTCCCCCACCTTTTTCCATCCCCCGTTGAACAGTGAAGAAAGTAAAGAATAAATTTAAAGAAGGAGCGACCCCTAGGTACGACACACCAGCTGGAACGCTTTCATGAAAGGATGAGAGTTTGGATGCAGCTGCGCTAGAGACAACCCCGTCCGTTGAAAGACCACCCTCTGGAAGTCTGAAAAGGGGAGCCTAAACCCAATGTCCTTAAAAATAACCTCGTACATCAGGAATCTATTCCCCGTATATCACAAGCATATCCGACCGGACACACTCGGCAGGTTAACTTCCAAGTCCTCGCTCCTCTCAATGGAGCTAAAAGGGATTTCCGTTGTACCATCCGGCGCAAAAACTAACGCCACACAAAGCGGTTCCTCCCCAGACTAGGACGGGTCGTACGCTTCGGCCTCGTTTCTATTATGGTTTCATGCCATGCATGACCTAAAAAGACGAGGAAGGAAAAAAGTGAATTTCGCATTCAAAATCCAGCTTTCCTCCACCTTTAGTCCGACCATGGCGAGGAAGAGCTCTAACGTCCTTGCTAACGAAATGGATCAGGAATAAAACTTCAAAAATAAACAAGTTGGAGGGAAAACTAAAAGGCAAGGAGGAAACCACCATCTACGGCGGTGCTACACCACTTACGGCGGCAACAGGTTAAACCTCTAACATGATAAAAATCTTCCACCGATGGCTTATATACAAAAGGGCATGGATTCTAAATCCTAAAACGCCTACCTACGGCAGAAACCATCACTATTTACGGCGGAATCCACCGGTTTTCTACCCAGAATTCTCCATTCTACAGGATCATCAAACCAGAATAACTGAAAACAGGAAAAAAAGAAAATGAGAATGGTAAAGATGACATACCTGTTTAGAAGATGAAGACTACATGAACTTGAACTTGAAGGTGTGAGGGACCAAAATGCACCAAAAACTCTCTGAAAGCTCGAAAGGGATTTTGGAAAAACCAAAGCTTGTAAGGACGAAAATGGCAAAAGTGTTTCCAAATAACTCTCTGCAATTTACTTTCATACTGCAATTCCTTTTCGACAAGTTCAAGCAATCGAACTTGAAGATGCTTTGTTTTCTTTTTACATTCGAAACATACAAATATACATAAGAACATGCAAAGATTATCAAATAAATCTGACACATATTGCTCTAAGATTACTGGTTGATCTCGCAAGTAATAAATCTATAACTTGCGGTTGTTTACCAAAAACCAAGGTAAACAAATTGGCACGTGGTGGGACCTTGTGTGTCTAAGGTTCGCATTATTTAAATTTTTCTTTTTGCGTTCTGTTCTTTTAAAATAAACTCTTGTGATCTTACTTCGTATGCGATTGAGAAGAGGCAAGTGTCTTCCTGAAATGGTGCATCCAAGTTTAACATCCACTTCCTCGTCTAGCACGCAAGTCAGTGCACAAATTTCACACGAAATGCATGCTAGTAGCCAAACCCAATTAAATGTGGCTGGTGTTATAGCCTCAATGCCATTGTCTACGTCGATACCGACATCGACTAGTCCTGCAATTATCGAGGTTGCCATTCCATCGACGCAAGCGAGCCCAGCGGTCTTCAAGTTCAAGCAACCCCAAAAATTGATCCCCAAATTTTTTCGATTCCGAACCAGACTTTGATGTGATATGCAACGTTGTTTTGATTCTACCAATCAAATTTGATGTAGTCTCAGAAATCAGTGAGGGGGAAGAAGACTTTACAGAGGATATGGCTGAACATAAGCCAGTTTGTTACTATGTGATGAACAATGGTTGTGTCAAAGAACAACAGGCCATGTTTGAAAGGCCTAGTCGAGACATGAGGAATCACCTTAAACCTCTGTTCGTTTAGGCTAAGGTGAATAACATTGGGATAAATAAAGTCCTAGTGGATGGTGGTGCAGCGGTGAATGTGATGTCGTTATGCTTGCTAAAGAAAATTGGTAAGAAAGAATTTGACCTGACATCCTATAACGTGGTGCTCTTGAATTATGAGGGTAAATCCGGATATTCTCATGGGGCAATTGAAGTTGAATTAATTGTCGGAAGTGTCAAGAGGTCGACGTTGTTATTGGTAGTTCCATCCAAAGCCAATTACAATCTGTTACTTGGCAGTGAGTGGATACATGGTGTCTGAGCGGTCTCGTCGACTATGCATCAGAGAATATCCATCTGGAGGGAAGATGGATTGTTAGAGAATATTGAAGCCGACCAAAGCTATTTCAGGGCTGAAGTCAACCATATTAACAAAAATACCTCTGATAAGCATTTGGCATATATTTCGCCATGTCTATCCTCAGATTTTAGTCTAGTTAGACCAGAGCTTGTGAAGAGTTCTGTTAAATTTCACCCATAACGTGGTTTCTTTTGGGAAAGGGAGTTAGTCGAAGACGAAAATTCTTCTAAGGATGAAGCCCCACCAGCTGGGTGGGACGACGAACATTAATCATGTCCATTCCAAGTTCATGGGAAAGAATTACGGCCTACATGGTCGAAAATAAATGAAACGCGGCTTTGGAAGCTGCCATGTAACAAGAAATGGTCCTCGAAACCATTGAAGATCGTCAGGAGGACGAGCTGCTCGAAGACCAGAGGTTGGATTGCATATATGATTAGGAGCCTTTAGGATTTGAAAAAGATCCAATGGGTCCTGTCAAGAATATTGTGGAACAAGATCCTCTATAAGAAGTTGATCTGGGAGATGGCTCTGTAAAGAGGCCATCTTATATTAGCACCAAATTTGGTGAGACATTCAAAGTTCGAATCATTAAACTCTGGAAGGAATATAAAGATTGTTTTGCTTGGGACTATAATGAAATGCCAGGTCTAAGTTGGGACATGGTGGAATTAAAACTACCAATCCGACCAGGAAAGAAGCCAGTGAAGCAGACTCCAAGGAGGTTTGCGCCCCAGATCCTTTTAAAAATCAAAGAAGAGATCGAAAAACTCTTACGAAGCAAGTTCATCAGAACGGCTAGGTATGTCGAATGGTTAGCTAACATAGTCCATGTAGTAAAAAAGAATGGAACTCTTAGAGTCTGCATAGGCTTTAGGGATTTAAACAACGCCACACCTAAGGATGAATACCCTATGCAAGTGGCAAAAATGTTGGTCGATTCGGCAGCTGGTTTCGATTACTTAAGTATGTTAGACGGCTATTCAGGTTATGATCAGATTTTCTTGCTGAAGAAGATGTGTCGTAGACAACTTTTAGATGTCCTGGGGCCATAGGTGTTTATGAATGGATAGTCATGACGTTCGGTTTGAAAAACGCCGGCGTCAAATACCAAAGGGCAATGAATTCTATGTTCCATGATTTTATAGAAAAATTTATACAGGTATACATAGATGATATTGTAGTGAAATCTTCAACAGAGGACGACCATCTAGATCATCTTCGACAATCGTTCAAAAGATTGAGAAAATATGGTTTAAAAATGAACCCCTTTAAGTGTGCCTTTTGTGTTCATGCAGGTTACTTATTGGGCTTCGTGGTATACAAAAAGGGCATTGAAATAAACCAAAACAAGACAAAAGCCATCTTGGAAACGAGGCCTCTTCGAACAAGAAAGAACTGCAGTCTCTTCTAGGCAAGATCAACTTCCTAAGAAGGTTCATTTCGAACTTAAGTGGCAAGACTCAAGCTTTCTCGCCATTACTTAGACTCAAGAAAGAAGATACGTGTAGATGGGGACCCGAGCATCAGAAGGCTTTTGAAGAAATCAAGTCATATTTGACAAAACTACCTGTTCTTTTACCTCCCATTAAGAATAAGATGATGAAATTGTACATAGCAGCGTCAGAATCATCCATAGGTAGCATGTTAGCCCAAGAGGATGAAAATGGTGTCGAAAGAGCCATATACTACCTCAGTAGGATTTTAAATGATGCTGAGACAAGGTATCATCCAACTGAAAAGTTATGCCTTTGTTTGTATTTCTCTTGTACAAATTTAAAACAATATATAAAGCCAGTCGTCGTTTGTGTTTATTCTCATTTTGATATTACTAAGCACATCTTGTTGAAACCTATTTTACATATTAGAATTGACAATTGGGCTCTAGCCCTCACAGAATATTCGTTGACTTACAAGCCCTTAAAAGCTATTAAAGGGCAAAATCGTGGATGATTTCATAGTTGATCATTCTGCAGTCGAAGCTACAGCGTATCTAGTAGAGACTCGACCCTGGAAACTATATTTCGACGGTTCAAGTCATAAAAATGGAACTGGGATTGGTATGTTAACTGTGTCTCCTACTAACATGCCGACGAGCTTTAAGTTCAGAGTTAATGAACGATGCTCAAATAATGAGGCTGAATACGAAGCCTTAATAGCAGGACTTGAGATCTTGTTAGAACTAGGGGCAAAAAGAGGTCGAGATCAAAGGGGACTCCGAATTGGTCATAAAGCAGTTGACGAAAGAATACAGATGCATTAAAGAAAATCTAATTATGTATTTTGTTCTAGCCAACACGTTGTTACAATGTTTCCAACATGTGAATATTGAGCATGTGCCTCGAATGGATAACCAAGAGGCGAATGAGCTAGCACAAATCGCTTCGGGCTATAAAGTTCCCGAAGCGAAATTAAAGGAGTTGATAGAGATAAGAGACAAAATTACTCCGGTTTCCCTTCCCCAAACAGAATTGTCAATAACAAAAACTGAGGGGGCAGTGGAAATAGACAATCTTTCAGCCAAAAATTTTTCAAAATTTCAATTTGAAGTTTTTTCCATTGACAATATGGCAGACAACGATTGGCGGAGACAGATTGTGGAATACCTGAATAATCGTTCCGGAAACACTGGTCATTTAGAGGATGGGCTTTGGATTTGATCGGAGAAGTGAAACCTACTTCGTCGAAAGGCCACCGTTATATAATAGTCAGGATAGATTATTTCACCAAATGGGTTGAGGCCGTCCCTTTACCGAATGTGGATCAGGAAGCAGTTATCAAGTTTATTCAAGACCACATTTTGTACAGGTTTGGAATCCCAGAGACTGTCACAAGAGATCAAGGATCGGTCTTCACGGGACGAAAGATGGTAGAGTTCACCTCCGAAATCAGTTTTAAATTGTTAACTTCGACACCCTACTACGCGCAAGCAAATGGTCAGGTCGAAGCCGCCAATAAAGTTATCATTAATTTGATAAAGAAACATGTGGGTAGTAAACCAAGAAGTTGACATAATACTTTGAACCAGGCATTATGGGCTTGTCGGAATTCTCCAAAAGAATCGACTAACACTACCCCATTTAGGCTCACATTCGGTCATGATGCAGTCCTACCCGTCGAAGTTTGTTTACAATCGACCATAATTCAAAGACAGTGCGAGATTCCAACGACCCATTATTGGGACATGATGTTAGACAAATTGGTCGATTTAGATGAAGAAAGGATACTTGCATTAGATGTCCTCACAAGGCAAAAAGAAAGAGTGGCTAAAGCCTACAACAAAAAGGTAAAGTCAAAATCTTTTGTTTTAGGAGATTTAGTTTGGAAAGTAATTCTGCCTATGGATAGAAAGGACAGAGTCTTAGGCAAATGGTTGCCAAATTGGGAGGGACCATTCAAAGTCACACAAGTCTTCTCCAATGGTGCATACGAGATAGAAGGGATCGGCGCAGATAATTGAATTCTACGAGTAAATGGCAAGTATTTGAAAAAATATAAGTCAATGCTACAAGAAATTAAAATTACATACGAATAAAAAGATAACAGCAAATTCGTAATCATGGCATATGTTGCTAGCACATTGTCAAGAGTTTCAAAAGAGGTTATGCTAGTACATATTACAATTTGAATAGAGAAGTAGAAAGCTTAAAAAGTAAGGCTAGTTGTCAGCCTCTCCAAAGCCGTTTTGGCATGATCTAGTACAGCTTGGGTCCGGGAGCCATTGTCAATCATCCTATTGATTTTGTTGACACACAATTTGGCCTTTTCAAAATTTTCAATAGCCAGTTTGGCCTCTCAGCGAAGTTCGACCTCCGAAGGACCCAGTGTTTTCTGGAACTCAGCTAACTTTTTCTCCTCTTCTTTAATCTTCTACTCTAAGACCGCCATTTGTTCTTTGTAAGTAGCGATTGCTGACTTACATACCTTCGCCCCGGCCGAAACATTGCCACTTTCAAGCTCTAAGGAAGCAACTTTAGCTTTGGACGCTTCAACTAATTTCAGGTTTTCTTTGTGCTGATGGCGCTGCTTTGTTAGTAAAGCATTGTTTTCGAATTCACGTAAGAGCTCTGTGGCTATTCGATCCAGGAGAGGTTCGAAGTCGACTTGGAAAGCTAACAAAGATTGGTTATGGGTCAAATTTAGCAACTTGTGAACCAAACCTTTGAGTTCGAAAGTAAGGTTTGAGTTCAATTTGATGGCTTGAAGAAGGTCCACCCCAATTACCTTCGCCCACAGCTCTTGGATTAAATCATCCTCAGATGTTTCAGAACTCACTCCGACAGATGCAGTCGAGGTGTTTCGATTATCTTCACTGCTTAGCAGAAGCTTAAAAGCTTCAAAGGGATCGCTTCCCTCAAGAGTTGCTATTTCGTCCAGGCTTGGAGTAGCGCTAGGGGCATGCATTTTCTTTGGTGGAGACTCATCCATGCTCTCGGGACTTCGTGGACTATCCCCTCCACCTTCGGCCTCATCATCGTCAAGCTCCTCACTGCTCACATTGTCACCAGGGGTGTCATCCTCGTCCGTTTAACCTGTCTCGACAGGATTTGGGTTATGGAGTGGCTCAGTCAGGGTTGTTTCTCCGCTAGTAGGATCAGAAATTTGGTCGCCCGTAACAGGAGCGAGACGATCACCTTTTGGCGAACTCGCATTATGTTTGATACCAACTTCAGCCTTTTTGGGTTCAGGAGGAGTGGTGACAAGTACATCTTCAAACCAGTCAACAGACGACCCTCCGCCACTGTTTTGGTCCATCATTCCATCCTCATTCATTTCTTCGTTTACCTTAGAAATGGGACGATCATGTGGTGAGGTAGGCATCGTCTGTCCCCCGATCTCGATGTTACCATGCCCCAACACCTGTAATGGACAATTAACATCATGCCTGGAGAAAATTAATCAACAACTTGGTTTGCGAATAGTTAAAGGTTGACATTTACCGCGATATTGACTTTCCCGACACCAGAACCTTCACTTGGGATTTTCTTTGCTTTTTGGAGTTTCTTCTTGGGGGGGTTCGACATTTGAATCTGGTTCAGGTTTCTGTTTCTTCTCTTTCTTGACCATGGTTGAGAGACCTTCAACAGCGTCAACATTTGGAGAAGATCCATCATCCTAAAAAAATTCCGCATACCTCTGAATCGTCGCTCGATATGCTGATGAATTTCTTGAGCTTCTTCGAGCGAGTTATGTTGCAGGAACTGTTGGTGTGTTTCCGCTTCTAGAAAGTCACTTTCATTATCAAGAAATGGTCAAAGAAGAAATATACTTCCATAAAAAAATAGGAAGATTTTACCTCAACAACTTTCGACTTATAAGGTTTCGCCTTTTTCTTTGTTTCTTCCTTGTCGGGCTCATCGTCCGACGGTGGTTTGGCAATAAGAGGTACAGCTGTAGAATATATGAAATCGTTAAGTGTAAAAACAAATAAAGCTATACTTTACCTCTGAGTCCAAGGGTGTCACCTGTTTTAATTTCTGACGTAATTCGAACATGTCGAATGTCAAGGTGCAAACGACCTCCGAAACTATGTATGTCGTGCTTAGTCGGAGTTACTCTATCAGGCTTTTTAGCTAAAAGGTTTTTGAAGGCTAATCTCAAACCACAAAAGAACCAATGAGGAAGAGGTGGTCGAAAGGCCAAAGCAAGTTTGCTAGTTGGCAAAGCTGGAAATCATCTTTTAATGTGCAAAGCATAAGTGTATTTGTCCTTCACAGGAGGAGGGGCTTTCACCATGTGAAGTTTTTCATTTATTTTTTCCTTTAAAGTTTTTGCTACCTGATCAACGGTCCGCCTAAGATGCCTCGGGTCATACACAGTTTCTAAATATTTTTGAAATGCTTGAATTTCTCGATTATGCGTACCTTTGCTCTTCGCTTTTTTATTCTGCACAGAAGGAAAAGTGGATATCAGCTGCTCGACTAAAAAGTTTTCATCAACATTAGCACTTTGTGTTTTATAATAATTTCTCCACCAAGTAAAAAATTCTTGGGTGCATAAGAATGATGTGTTGAAAACTATGGCTCAAAGCTGGGGGCAGTTTCATCGAATTTGGCAAGGTGCGCTCGCCAATCTTTCTCGGTCTTAGGATGGCGCATATACTTCTTACTGGAAAAGAGAGATCTAGGTTGAAGCTGGCAAAGGCCAAAATGTCTAGCTACCAAATTTGGTTGATAGCCACTTACTCCGAAGAGTTCTTTCCCTTTCCTAGTCGATATTCTGAATGAAAGCAGATTGGGAGTCAAGTAAGCTTTACAGATCTCGAAATGTTCCCCTTTGCGGTCGGATGAAGGCTCTGGGAATTCTTTGGTAAACCAATCTGGTCAGTGAGTCCTATTTACAAACGTAGCCATCGAAGGTACAAAAGTGTCACAGCTTAAGAACATGTTGAAGGTTGTCGAAAATAAGGCTTCATTGGTTTGGCCTATTTCTCTGAGTTTCTGTGCAGCTAGGCGAGTGCCTTCGATTCTTCGTTGTTCGACCATGCTCTTGTGTTCATCAGGAATGAGGAGTTAGAATCTTGATTCAAAAGTGGCTAACAGCCACAGTTGGAAAAGCCAAATGGGCCCAGACACAGACAAAGTTTTTCTTTCCTCACTTGCATTTCTCAAGTTGAAAGATCCATCATAGAGGGCAACCAAGATGAGTCGACTCAGGCGAACATCCTTACCTTCATGTATTTGGATGGCTAGTGTCGCGGTGATTTTCGGAGGTCAAGCTATTGATTAGCGTTGACTCACTAATTTTAATTCACGACTGAACTTTTAATTTTTTAAAGAAAGGTGGAAAAAAGTTCTAAATTACCACATTTAAAAATTAGGGTTCGGGGGTTAGTTACGTTTAGGGAAGGTGTTAGCACCCTAAACGTTCGTAGTACTCTACGAGAACCTCTTGATTTTATTTATTTATTTTGGCTATAACTTGCTTATTTATTTTTTTTTTGTATTTTTTATGATTTGGAAGGACAGGGTCCTCTGCCTACGTACCCGTGAGGGATCAAAACCTCGTAGTTCGGGGTAAAAAATGACGTTTGATTTGTTTGATGTTTTTTATTAGTTTTTAAAAAAAGTTTTAAAGATAAAATAAAAGCCAAGTGGCTAAATAAGATTGATTTGTGTTTTTTAATTTTGAAAAGGATTAAAGTGTGATTAAAGTGGATTAATGATTATTTAAAGAAAATAAAAGAAAAAAAACGGACGCTTGATTGAAAATCAAGGTTTATTAAGAAAAGATTTTTTTGTGATTTTTGATTATTTGCATGTTTTTGTTTTTTTTGAATATGGACTAAGACTAAAAAAATATAAACGCGAGGAAATTCCGTGGTGACGTTGGATCACCACGAAACCCTTTTGAAATTCAAACTAACCTAATATTTTTTGTATTTTTTTTTATAAAGCGGAATAAATAAAAATAAATAAAGACATAAAGCAGAATAAATAAAGTGAGTGTCAGTGCAAATTCTCATTTATATTTACATCGGTCCTAAATACATTCTAATAAAATAAAATAAAAATGATAAAATGATAAATAAAAATAAAATTACAAATGCACTAAAATAAATATGTTAAAGATAAAGGAATAGAAATGCATGAAGTGCAAAAAAAAAACAATAAATAACTATGTTGTATAAAAAAAAATGCATGAGATAATTAGGCATTATGATAAAAGCATTAAAGTAAATAAAGTAGATAAATGCATAATGATAAACTAACTAAAAAAGGGACTACAAGATTAATAAAAATAAAAAAAATGAGAAAAATGCAAAATGATAAAATAGTAAGATAGAATGCATGAAGAAACAATTAGTGGATAAAAAATGAAATAAAAAAGAAATGCAAGAAAAAGGAAATAAAACAAAGAAAAAAAGAAACAGGGGGGTGCAACAGGAAAAGTGGGGGGTGCGGATAGCAGATGAGTAGAGGGTTGGCGATGGTGAATGATTGGGGCGTGGAATGTGATGGAAGATGAGGTAAACATGTTTCTTTGATGATGAAGGCTTTTAGGGGAATTCAAGGTTAAAGGTTGAAGTTAGTTTGATGTGTTTGGTTGTGGGTTACGTAGCTGGGTCATCTTGATGTGGGTTGTGGTAGTAGGTGCTGTTGTTGTGTTGGTGGTGGTATGGAGAGGTAGTGGAGATTGTTTTGCGTTTTCTTGCTTCTGATGGAATACTCCCCCCTTTCTTGTTCTGACTCAATCCCCTTTTAAAAAAACCAATTACCAACACTAATGCTCATAAAGGACAGGTTGACAAAATAATGGCAATAAAAACTCAATAAAAGACAAATAAGTGACAACATAAAACCCATTAATTTTGTGACAAAAGTCTTCTCCACAAAAGATTAGATTCTAAAAATAAAAAAAAAAGGTTACTAGTAAAAAAAAGAAAAAAATAAATAATAAAGATGCTAGATAAAATAATACTAAAAATATTTAAAAGAATAAAAATAAAGATAGAAATAATAATAAAACCTAAAAGACGGACTCGGACGAAATTAAAAAGAAAAAAAAAATGAGGTATTTTAAAATACCTCTCTGTCGAAATTTCGTCTGAGACGACGAAAAGTTCCGAACTAAAAGGACGAGTAAAAAAAGAAATTTAGGTCAAAAATTGGGGTATGACAGATGCCCCTATTTAAGTCTCTTCGTCCGGAGATTTGAAGAGAAAATCTTGGATTCGACGGGTCGAAGGGACTTAAATACAGAGTACGCCAATTTTGGACCTAAAAGAAAAAAAATGTGAGATGCTCGTGATGCAAATGCAAGTGCAAGACGGCGAAGCTGACCCGACTGGGGATAAAACAAAACAAAAGGATACCCGAGTTTGTTAAAGCAAGGGATCCGACTCCACTGGGGAATAACATGATTTCACTGGGGAAGGAATTGTCTACTATCAACAAAGATGACAGCTTAAAGAAGACAGATGATATGTATTACCTACTATCGTGTATTGATAGCTTAAAAGAGGTAATATAAAAGGAGACACCGTCTACTATCGTTGTATGGATAGCTTAAGGAAGACAGATGACATGTATTACCTACTATCGTGTATTGATAGCTTAAAAGAGGTAATATAAAAGGAGACACCGTCTACTATCGTTGTATGGATAGCTTAAAGGAGGTGACAGATAAATGTTAGCTGCTCGGGATGTAGCCGAACTGGTCAACTGACGACAAAAGACTGGATAGGAAAATGCACAAGCTACTCGTTAAAGAACTGCCACTGACGACAAGGAATAAAGGATAAATGCCAACTGTTCGGGTTGTTGCCGAACTGCCATTGACGACAAGGAAAAAAGGATAGATGCCAACTGTTCGGGTTGTTGCCGAACTGCCATTGACGACAAGGAATAAAGGTACGCACAAGCTGTTCGTTAAAGAACTGCCGCTTGGCATAAAGAGGATGACATCTCTGGACCAGACACACTGGGGATGACATTTGGGGATAAAGAGAGTTAAAAAATGTTCATGACCGATTGGTATGAAAAACAAGACTCAGGGTGGCTAATGCAACCATGTATTGAATGATGTTATGTGCATGTTGTGTATGCATGAATGTGTATATGCATGAATGTATGAATGTATGTAAGACAATACGACTTGTATGACTGTATGGAGGATTGACTTGTGGGATAGTATAACTGATGGACTTGATGAGACAAGACTGGACAGGTAAGATGGAAAGTGGACCGACGACGCAGTACAAACACTCAGCAATCTTCATTGGGGATGATGCCATTGGGGGCATATCAAGACATTGGTGGGGTAAAGCCCGATGTATGCAACAACCGGTGGGGAGCAAACACTTCCTGGGGGAATCGTGCTAAACCAAAGACCTGGCAGAAGAACTGGTGTTTCTGTGGTCATGCTTTTTGTTCTCTTTCCCTTTTTGAATCCCTAACTTTTGCCTGGACCGCCCTTTCGGGTTTTCAGTCCACCGGGAATATATTCTTTTTGTATGCCCCTAATTTTTGCCTGGACCGCCTTTTCAGGTTTTCGATCCACCGGGACGCTCATTTTTGCCTAAGCCGCCCTTTCGGGTTTTCGACTTACCGAGCTCTTTTCTTTTTTCTTCTTTCTTCTCTTTTTTTTAAGCAATTGACCATGTTTAACCTGCAGAGTTTATCCGTTCTCATGACAGATGTCGACGCACACTTCACTTATTCATGAGTTCAGAGAGAATGTGTTTGTTGTTTATGCTTTCCAAAAATAAAAAGATTTATAATTTTGAAAAAAAGCTTTGCTTCAAGTACTACCATCAAAAATAGAAGGAGTTTTATAAACAGAATAAATGGGAGTTCCAAATAAAAGGCACAGGCTCAAATTCATTTTAACAGAGTGGTGGCCCGCCAATGGCGTGGCCCCACGGATCTCTCAAAAGTTTGGAAAATGGTAAATATAAGGGGAAGGTACATTGAACACAATAACCGCTATTCTCCCTAACAACTTTGAATTCAACTGTTTGGATGCTTCGGATTTAGAGTCTCTTTGACATTAAATGTGCCCCAAGTGAGTGGAGATCAGACCAATGCAGTTACCTTGTCTTTTTAATCCTTAATTTTTGCATAGACCGCCCTTTCGGGTTTTCGATCTATCAGGATGATTATTTTCTGTTCCATGTCTCTAATTTTTGCCTGGACCGCCTTTTCGGGTTTTCAGTCCACCGAGACGCTCATTTTTGCCTAAGCCGCCCTTTCGGGTTTTCGACTTACCGAGCTGTTCTTTTATTTTTTAGACAAAGTATTTCTTGACTGCATCAGCATTCACAGGACGGGGAAGCTCATCACCATCCATAGTCGTCAGAGTCATTGCACCACCGGAGAAAGCTCTATGGGCCTTCATAATTAGGCGCCCATCTGCCCCTGGAATCGGGTTGAAAGGATAAAATCTTTTTGAGCCCAAGGTCTCCTTCTCGAAATTCATGGGGACGAACTTCCTCATCAACCGATTGTTTCATTCCTTTTGGTATAACTGTAAGAGAAGGGGGTTGCCCCTGCTGATGTTCGCACCGAAGTACGATACTCATGCAAAATAAAAGGGAGCATCCCATGCCGAAATTTGTAGGTGACCACCATTTTTTGCCCTATCTTCATGATGTATTTTTTCTCTTTTTTCTATTTCTTTTTTTTTTTGCAGCTTCAATGGCACCATTCATCTGGGATTCGACCAGGAATATTGTAATGGCAGTTCTCTTGAACCCAAGTTAATCCTTTCATATACTAATAACCGCGAGATCTCATCGGGAATCTCTTCATCCTCCTCCTCTTCAGCTTCGTAGACAGGGAAATCAAAGTTGGGAGAGACAATAGGGTTATAGTGTTCAATGGGTTTATTGATGTTCGGTCTACATATGATTGATGATTAATTTTAGAAAATGAGTGAAAAATGCAGACCTTTTGAAATTGATTTAAAATAAAATAAAGTATTTTTTTTGGGTTTTTTGTGTTACCATTTTTCCAGAAAAAGCAGTAAAATAAAAATAAAAAGTCGCGAAAGAAACGACAATTTTTCATTGATAGTGGTAACTTGAAGACAAAAGTAGAGCCCTACATGATTTACTTTCGTATCGGGCGAAACGAAAGGATTTTTGAAAAGATAAGACAACTAAAACACATTACTTGGACCCATGAGTAACTGAGAGAATGTCAACAATGACCCAATTGCGGCAAATCCTTCCTTGTGTTTGCATGACCACACCCATTTTCTCTCTTTTGTCTGCACGAGTGTTGTAGGTGCGAGTGGGTTTGTAATGAATGCGCCGGGCCACTTTCTTTGACTGCGGCAGATTGACCTTTTGTGATGAAACAAAGGATGAGACTCGATTTGGGAAACTATGAATGCGATATGATGCATGATTATGCTTATGCAAAAAGAAGAAAGATTTGTTATCGAAGGATTTTGTTGAAGTAATTGTAAACATCATGGTTTGAGCATTTCATTTGAGCACCAAGGCATTACAACATAGTTCTTTTTTAGAAACCAAGCCAAGGGACCCATTCAAAAGTCCTTTAGTGGAAGCTAGATTTTTTTTTAAAAAAAATCTAAAGACCCCTAGCTTCCTTAAATCCAACAAATCAAGGCTCTTGAAGGTGTACTTCCTAGTGCTCCTCTATGATGTTTAAAAAAACTTGTTTAAATCCTTCGATAATTGGATGAGAAAATAAGTTTATGCATGGATGCATGCATGCATGGTTATGCTAAAGAAACGAAGAAAACATGGTGAGGTTAAGTCCATAAGGTTGGAGTCAAGGGTAAACACGCCATTTGGTAAGGACTATGGTTTCATTTGTACCTGTATCACGGGTTCTACCAAGTTCCCAAAGTCCTCAACCCCTTCCAAATATCGTCGGGTTACGAGATTGACTCCCGATCCAATAATACTTGTAAGAAAGTCTCGTTTGAGTGTAGTATCGCGTATCAACTAATTCAAGATTACTCTTGGTTAGCCACCGCACTACGTCCTAAAAGGCCAAGATGGGTTAAAGGTAACTAAAGGTCCTCAACTTCATAGGTCACTTGAAAATATCAATGCCGGACACGACTTACTCATGCCAACATAATAATACTTCCAAGATTCCTCCATTGAGTGGGGTTATCACATGTGCCACATCCGAAATTTACCCTCGGAAAGACACTTTGATTATACCACCGTCCTATCTTATGTTTCCCTCAAGTCCGGGTGTAGGACTTATCTCACCACTCACGTAAAAAGAAAAAAACACATAGGCACATATTTACAACCTTATTTTTATTTTAAGCAAGTTATAGCACAAAATAATTAAATAAATTCAAGTTAGGCTCAACCCTCTTAGGGAAGTCCCCAGTGAAGTCGCCATTTCTGTCGCGGTGATTTTCGGAGGTCAAGCTATTGATTAGCGTTGACTCACTAATTTTAATTCACGACTGAACTTTTAATTTTTTAAAGAAAGGTGGAAAAAAGTTCTAAATTACCACATTTAAAAATTAGGGTTCGGGGGTTAGTTACGTTTAGGGAAGGTGTTAGCACCCTAAACGTTCGTAGTACTCTACGAGAACCTCTTGATTTTATTTATTTATTTTGGCTATAACTTGCTTATTTATTTTTTTTTTGTATTTTTTATGATTTGGAAGGACAGGGTCCTCTGCCTACGTACCCGTGAGGGATCAAAACCTCGTAGTTCGGGGTAAAAAATGACGTTTGATTTGTTTGATGTTTTTTATTAGTTTTTAAAAAAAGTTTTAAAGATAAAATAAAAGCCAAGTGGCTAAATAAGATTGATTTGTGTTTTTTAATTTTGAAAAGGATTAAAGTGTGATTAAAGTGGATTAATGATTATTTAAAGAAAATAAAAGAAAAAAAACGGACGCTTGATTGAAAATCAAGGTTTATTAAGAAAAGATTTTTTTGTGATTTTTGATTATTTGCATGTTTTTGTTTTTTTTGAATATGGACTAAGACTAAAAAAATATAAACGCGAGGAAATTCCGTGGTGACGTTGGATCACCACGAAACCCTTTTGAAATTCAAACTAACCTAATATTTTTTGTATTTTTTTTTATAAAGCGGAATAAATAAAAATAAATAAAGACATAAAGCAGAATAAATAAAGTGAGTGTCAGTGCAAATTCTCATTTATATTTACATCGGTCCTAAATACATTCTAATAAAATAAAATAAAAATGATAAAATGATAAATAAAAATAAAATTACAAATGCACTAAAATAAATATGTTAAAGATAAAGGAATAGAAATGCATGAAGTGCAAAAAAAACAATAAATAACTATGTTGTATAAAAAAAAATGCATGAGATAATTAGGCATTATGATAAAAGCATTAAAGTAAATAAAGTAGATAAATGCATAATGATAAACTAACTAAAAAAGGGACTACAAGATTAATAAAAATAAAAAAAAATGAGAAAAATGCAAAATGATAAAATAGTAAGATAGAATGCATGAAGAAACAATTAGTGGATAAAAATGAAATAAAAAAGAAATGCAAGAAAAAGGAAATAAAACAAAGAAAAAAAGAAACAGGGGGGTGCAACAGGAAAAGTGGGGGGTGCGGATAGCAGATGAGTAGAGGGTTGGCGATGGTGAATGATTGGGGCGTGGAATGTGATGGAAGATGAGGTAAACATGTTTCTTTGATGATGAAGGCTTTTAGGGGAATTCAAGGTTAAAGGTTGAAGTTAGTTTGATGTGTTTGGTTGTGGGTTACGTAGCTGGGTCATCTTGATGTGGGTTGTGGTAGTAGGTGCTGTTGTTGTGTTGGTGGTGGTATGGAGAGGTAGTGGAGATTGTTTTGCGTTTTCTTGCTTCTGATGGAATACTCCCCCCTTTCTTGTTCTGACTCAATCCCCTTTTAAAAAAACCAATTACCAACACTAATGCTCATAAAGGACAGGTTGACAAAATAATGGCAATAAAAACTCAATAAAAGACAAATAAGTGACAACATAAAACCCATTAATTTTGTGACAAAAGTCTTCTCCACAAAAGATTAGATTCTAAAAATAAAAAAAAAAGGTTACTAGTAAAAAAAAGAAAAAAATAAATAATAAAGATGCTAGATAAAATAATACTAAAAATATTTAAAAGAATAAAAATAAAGATAGAAATAATAATAAAACCTAAAAGACGGACTCGGACGAAATTAAAAAGAAAAAAAAAATGAGGTATTTTAAAATACCTCTCTGTCGAAATTTCGTCTGAGACGACGAAAAGTTCCGAACTAAAAGGACGAGTAAAAAAAGAAATTTAGGTCAAAAATTGGGGTATGACAGCTAGCTTAATGTACATCTTCACCACTTGCAATGAAGGAGTGCAGAAAACGAAGAGGGATAGCCAGAGGGTCAGGAACGCTACATGTTCCATGTAAGAAACATCATCACTGGTAGTGTCGTATTGGTCCTCGATGTAAGATGCAAAGGCAGCTCGTTGAAAATTGAAGTCAAAATCTGTTGAAACGGCACTAGGGTCGAAAGTTCTTCCAGTGGGTTTCAGGCCAGTTATTACAGCTACATCTAAAAGTGTTGGGGTTAACATTCCACATTTGAGGTATATGTCAGAAGCTTTCCAGAAATCCTTTTTCTTCGACTCTACTTTGTTCAGCCATTTCAGGTATATGTCACTTCCGACATGAGAAGCAGACCTAAACACTCTAGTGGGTGCATCCATGAAATTCATAAAGTATGGTCCTTTCTGGAAAATCCTAGGGGTAAAGTTGTGATAAGTGGGAAAAATTTCCTTGATTTGGTCATTATCTGCTCGTTCTCTAGGTAAAGGACCCGAATATGCATGAAAATCAGAGCAAGGGATCAATACCTGAGATTTCCAAATCTGGGCTTGTTCGTCCTTCAGGTCAGGTTCAGGAACGAATTTGAAGTTCCCCGGGTGAAGCTGGACGGAGAAATTCGCCGTGGCCGCCGTGTTAGACGGTTGAGTTTTGGATGAAGATGCCATTGCTATTCTTTGAACCTTCCAGATGATGTTTTCAAAGGATAGACAAGGGAAGGAAAAGATTTCGTGTTGATAGTGAAGCTGGTTTTGAGAGATTGTTGTTTTCAGAGAAAGATGGGCCAAGAGAGAAGATGAACAGTTCTGTGTTCTCCATCAATCATTTTCGAAAAGTGTGTGGAAAAGTTAAGGAAGTACTTTTTATACTCCCCAAGGTATAACTTTATTCTGCTTCCTACTTTAAATTTTGACAGATGTTGACATCCTACGTTGGCAATCTAAAAAGTTGGTTTTTTGGGCGTTACTTAGTCCAAAATGTGGCCCACTGACTCTTGCAAGAGTGGCGCCATAGGTTTGTTTTCAAATAAAAAGAAAACTACCGTTTCGATTTCCACAAAGTCGAAACATGGAAGTTTTTACTCGACATAAGAGTTTGGGTGGAGATTTTCTATTGTTCAGATCTTATTCAAAAATCAAAAGAAAGTTGCAATAGTAAATAGAGATGGCATTTGATTAAATTAAAGTTCGAAGCCAAGCATTGGGCATATTACATAAAATGTCGAAACAGATTGACATTAGAAACATTGTTCGACATGAAAAGTACATCAAAACGAGGCCCTACAAAAAAAACTTAAGGCCTAAAACCTAAAAGTTTTCGTCTTCCAGAAAGCGAAACTCTTTTAGGAACCACATAATTTCCAGGTCGAGACGGCAATAGAGGCAAAGCGCAATCCTTGAATATTCATCGTCTGAACCTGGTAAAGGCCAGAAGATCCCTGATCTTCTCCCATGTCCCTTGCATGTTCCCTGAGTAGAACAAGTGAGCCGGAAGACCAAGCTTGAGGGCATTGGCCTGATACCACAATGAGACCTGTAAGGCAGGAAGTAAGGGAAACCTTGTCCTCCACAGGTAGACCTCCTGCATTCTGCTAGCACTTGGCGGTCGAAGAGGTCTTTGAAGGTAGGAAAAACCTTCAACAAAAACCCATCTTTTGAGAGGATTCTGAAGATCATCAGCATGTATTTGGCTCCATCCACGCCATGAGAAGCTGCTTTACGCAGAATATGGTAAATGTTGTCCAGATTGTTGGGTTCATCATGGAGAAGCCTTGTTGTTTCCACCAGGCTGAATGATTCATGACCACTTTGGATCATCCTTTGCATGAAAGCACATTTTGACGCAGAGGGGAAGTTATCAAAGTAATACCACATGCAGTTGTGTGGTAAGGCCCTGAAGACTGCTTTCTTGTCCGCCAGTCGACGTTGAATGATGGAAGTTGCTATGAAGTTGAGCAAATTTTGGGTGCCTGTAGCAGCTATTTTTTGGGTGATTTTGATCAGAAGATGTTCTGGAAGTCTGTCCATGTTGGAAAGAAAAAGGAAGATGACTTTCTAGGGAAGTTGTAGGACGAAAGAGTTTAAAGAAAGAAAGGTTTTTTTGAAAAGGGTGATAATGAAAGGAGTAAAAAGTATGTTTTTATACTCATTACTGAGACGAAACCAAAAATACTATTGATTTGAAAAGTTGAAAAATCTGGCCACGTGGCGAAAGAAGTCTGAAAGGTTTCTGAACCCAGCCGTCGGTTACTTCTCCTATGAGCTAAATTCTCCGAAAATAGTGCAGTAATGATAACTGGTTTGGGGAACTGCTCGAGGCAAATGATGTCATCATCCAAGAAGACGTAAGGTTTTCTCTAGAAAAGGAGTCTTTTCAAAAATGTAAATTTTCTTCTGCAGTATCTTCCGTCGAACCTAACATTTTTGGGGGGGCAATTTGTTAGCCTGTATTTTCGACAAAGGATATTAAATACAGTCACTGAGGTTTGACTGAACACGTGGAAGAAAAGTGGAGATTTTAACTGAAAGGGTTTCTAAGGTTGCGCGTGTTCATTCGACAGAATCGAAATAATGGAGTTGGTCGATACACATCTCGACAATTGGTTATGTTCTGAAGAGGTTCTTTGACAAACTGTCAAAGTTCGTGGCTGTCGAAGGAGCAAGATTTGAATTTCAAATAGGTTGTTTTTCCCTGTTATTAGACGTTATTAGCAGTTAGAAATATGGATAGGATTATGCAGTTATTTCCTTTAGTATAAATAAGAGTTTTCCATGAGGAAAACGGGGTCACAAAATCACTTACATAATATTCTACACACTCGAAGTATCCAAGTTACAGCGAGAAAAGAGTTACGAATCATGTATGATCCTTGCGAACAACCTTTATTTCGAATCAATGCAATTCGTTTTACTCTAATTTAATTTCTGCAATTTACTTTCATACTGCAATTCCTTTTCGACAAGTTCAAGCAATCGAACTTGAAGATGCTCTGTTTTCTTTTTACATTCAAAACATACAAAAATACATAAGAACATGCAAAGATTATCAAATAAATTTGACACACATTGCTCTGAGATTACTGGTTGATCTCGCAAGTAATAAATCTATAACCAACAATTGTTTACCAAAAACCAAGGTAAACACCGCCACAATACGAACACAAACTCATTAGGCAAACAAGTTCCTCGCGGACATGTCCACTTCAAACATTAGGGGTCATCACCTCTGAGGCTTTCCATGAAAAAGGTCTTCGCACTTTCAAAGTCATCACTCTTCGTCAAGAGCAACGACTTGGGGGCTTCTGTTCTGGACCGAGCAAACTCAGTAGGCCTATTTACATAGGCCCAATACAAAATAACCTAAATTCAGCATTTAGGTAAATTACTCGCAACACACCTCCTCTCCGCGAGGGGGGTGCTCATAGCAATAGAGACTCGTTCAAACTGAACAGTAACGTCTCCCCCTCATTCCCGCGAATCTCGCTCGATAGTTATGATTCCCACGAATCCGTAAACGCGGAAGTGTGCCATACAACGGCTTCGACATTCCTCCACTCTCTATATAAAGGGGACTCTCAGCAGTCCCCAAGGTTAGAATCTCTTCACTCCCTAAACCCCCATTCTGATCTCTTTCTGACTTGAGCGTCAAAGTGTTTGCAGGTACACACACCCCCCCTCCCCGCCGTTCTAGTCAACACAAAGGCAACCGACCACTGTTTCAAACTGCACCGGTAGTCACATTCTGATCACGTACAATCAGTTTTTATTTCTTATAAGCTAGCAACAAAAATCTAACATACAAAATGCGAAAAAAAAAAATAGTACTGCTTGTCCATTTTAGTATAATAAAAATTCGAGTGCATATTTTTTTCTCTAATTTTGATTCACAATATCATTCAAATATTTTTTTTTTTTGAAATGGCAAAATATCATCAAAATATATTTTTCAACCCTATTAAAATATTAAAAAGCACAAAGTAAAATTAAAATATATGAAAAATTACTAAAGCCAATAAAATATGGCTATTTAAAAGTAAATTTTGTATTCTAAATTAGAAAATTATTAATAAAACATTTACATTTAATTCTCATTGACATTATAAAAAATAAATTTATTCTTTTTAAATAGACTAAAGTGTAGTGCATATTTAATTATCAAAGGAGAAGGTTGTAATTTAATTATCTCATATGGGAGGGAAGTATTACTCTAGATTTTTACTTCTCAAGGGAGGGGAGTGTACATTTAAACATAAGAGGGGAGAGAAGTGTAATTTAAACATCTCTCACGAAAGATGAGTGCAATTTACTCTGTTTTTTTTTATGACTGAAAGCTATATATTGCTTCTACTAAAAAATATGTATTTACTATTTTAAAGCAAGGGCATCATTAAAACTCCTTGCAAAGCTCTGTAGGTTTTTTTTAGGATGGGTTGAATATTTTATGTTCATTCGCTGCATGGATCCATGACTAGTTTTTTCGTGTTGCAAAAATAATAGTTTAAAAAAAATTCAATGAAATTAAAGACCGTATTATTTCATCCAAAATAACAGTTTTAATAGGTTTATCTGAACTAGTTTTATTAGCACTAGTCTATTTATAATCCTAACAATTATTAATCAGAACAAAATGATCTGTCGACTTTCTTTAGTATTTAATTATTCTTATAGACATTCTTCATGTGTAAATTTTAGGCTTAATTGCACTTTTCCCCCCTATATTTTGCCAATTGTGCGATTTTGTACCCCATCCTTTTTTTTTGAGCGATTTTGCACCTTATTATTTACCCCCTTTCTGATTTTGTAGCCCCTCATGTGTTTTTCTGCACCCTATCGCATAGCGAAGTCAAGGCGAAGGCAAAAAAACACACGAGGGGGCTACAAAATCAGAAAGGGGGTAAATGATAGGGTGCAAAATCGCTCAAAAAAAAAGATGGGGTGCAAAATCACACAATTGACAAAATATAGGGGGGAAAAGTGCAATTAAGCCTAAATTTTATTTGAGAAAAATCTGATGCGGCTATAGCCGCAACAAATAATGAGTTGGATCAGCCCATGAGCATGAATATGGTGTGTTCCTAAAAGTGAAAGAGTGATGACTATTTCATACGAAAGATAGTGCCCTTTGAAATATAGAGGTGATGCATATTTAGCTCCATAATATCTTTATGCATGTGAGTGATTTACAGAATTTAAATCTTATAATATTGATACCTAAGAAGAAAAAAAAAATCTTACAATAATATTTATACATCTTTAATTTCTATAAACTCATTTAACATTTCATTTTTCCTCTATCTCTCTTTATATCACATTACTAACAAATCACATATATTGGATCATCAACTCTATTCATTTTTCTCTCAAAGTGTAAAATATATATGGATATCCACAAATTATTTTGCACAGATGATAGAGAGAAACCGAAAATCATAACTCATGAGCCACCTAAACTCAGAAGCACAACCTAACACTAAAAGGTTAACAATAGAACAAACCAAAGCCACATTCTAGGAACATTATTTATGCAATAATTCGTAAATTATTTTCTGCACATACTTCACGAATGATCTAATGCAATGTTATATGATATGATATTATTCCACAGTGCATTAATAACTAAAATCACTGAAGTAACTTTACTTGTCCCATCTGTACAGAGAATTCTTTAGGATCATTATTGATATCCCCCCTTTGTTACCTTTGACACTTCATATTCATAGTGGAGTGGATTCTAGTTCATGAGCACTAGTTCATTGGGAATTACTAACAGTTCAAAAGCATGTCGTAATGATGTACAAGAAATCTTGATCAGGACTAGACCAAAATCTTGTGGGTGCTACCCATCACCCACTTCACCTCCATTGTATGAGTTTCACATGATATGGGCCATACCATGACAATCATTTTTTTATGGTTGTTTAATATGTCTTCTAAATTGTTCAAACGATTAGGTCGTAACTCTTAATCGATTTTTTTTATGTAAACTCCAATAGGATAGAAACTTTAATTGTTTGTTTTTTCTTCATAAATGTTATCAATTTTGAGGGATCTACGGACAAACCATCATATTTTTTAAAATTTTTTTTAAAGAAGCTTCTACCATCTAAACTACACTGAGGGGATCTGTAAAAATCAATTTTAAAATAGAGTAATCTTCGCTTTACTTTCTCGAATTATTAGAGTCAGGCAATTTGATATATAATCTTAAATGATTCATAAATTGAATTTTTGAATGATATTAATAATTTAAATGATTTTGGAGATTAATTTTCTTTTTCTAAAAAAACTTGGCAAAGTGAAAATTATTATGAATAACGGTGTACTAAAGACTATTTTACAATTTTATTAAAGACTAAATTGCCTGATCCAAATAATTTTAAATATATTTTTAGTTTCCTACATAATCATGAATTTTTTAATTTAGTCACTTATTCATTTTAGTCCTTACTTTGCTTTTATGGAGACTAAATGAAGGGATTAAAAGTACTCATTCTTTTGTAAAAATTAATAAAACTAGGT
Organism: Medicago ruthenica; assembly: GCA_018208015.1. NCBI lineage: Eukaryota > Viridiplantae > Streptophyta > Magnoliopsida > Fabales > Fabaceae > Medicago > Medicago ruthenica. The sequence goes on from CM031376.1 coordinate 54,965,886, forward strand.
ACTATAAAATTGAATAATAATATTTTTGTAAAGACCTAATTCAAAAGTTGTAGTTTTACGGGAATTAAAAATATGTTTATAACCCTTTATTAAAGAACTAATATGAATTATTATCCATAATTTTTATTTCTAGGTAAATAATTGAAAATTTTATTAATGCCAAAAACATCATTTCGATATCCAAAATTTTAGAGCAAAATTGGTGATTTAATTTTAAAGTGGAATTATAATAACATACTCCTTTTGGTCTCAAATATAAGAAAAAGATTCATTTTTAAAGTTGATTCAATAAATGAAGTATCTAGTTTATAATATAAATCAGATACATTGTTTATTCAATCAATTTAAAAAATTAATTTTTTCTTATACCAGAGGCCAGACATATTTAAGAAGTCAAATGTAAAATTGTGTAGTCATTAGTTAGGGTCCTACCATCCATATCAATATGCAATGGTGCTAGGTGTACGGCCTAAAAATATCTCTTTTTAAGGTGTAGTGTAGGCATATTTGTAGTCCGTTGGGCTTGTGGGCACATTGTGAAAGAAAGCAATATAAGAAGGGAATGGGGCCATAATGGAAAGGTACCCTTCTGTAGGGAATTCCATAGGCCATGCAATTCTTTGAATGGTTTTTTGTGGGGTTCCATTCCTTCACAGCCTTTCCTTTGTGGTCCCATTTTCAAAAATATTCCTAATTTTCAAGGTGACAGAAAGTGATGCCATTGAAGTTCTACCTTAATGAAAGAAAGGGTGGGGTTGATACTTGGTTATGGCTTGGCACTTTCCCATTGCTATGACGCTAAGACGTGTCGCCTAGTTTGGTTCTAGACAAGTTTGTTGCTTCTACTTTAGGAGATTGCTTTGTCTGTAGCTTTACAATGGTCGTTTGTTGTGTTTTTTAATTAGAATATTTAACTTCTTGATATGAAATTGATCCAAAGTATTGCAAGATAATGTAAAATATAGAAGAATAAAGAGAGAACATGAGAGTATATTGTATTACTTCACAAATGTGTCATTACATTTGCAATATAGGTCCTATTTATAGGACACAAATTGGCAAATGAATAATCACATTACAATCCACTTACTAGTGGGAGTTACAAGTATATGAAGGTTAATGGATGGACATCCACTAATTGATATATTCATAACACTCCCCCTTGAATGTCCATCGAAGATATGCCTCATTAAAACCTTACTAAGAAAAAACCCAATGAGAAAAAATCTTAGTGAAGGAAAAAGAGTACAATATCCAATATATTTGCTTCATTAAAAACCTTACCAGGAAAACCCAGTGTGACAAAACCATGGTGAAGGGAAAAAGAGTGCAAAATATATTTATGTCTCCCCCTCAATCAAACAATCATCTCTGAGACGATGAAGATCAATATTTTGTATCAGTTGTTCAAAAATTATGCTTGGGAGCGACTTTATGAAAAGGTCTAGAAGATTATCACATGAACAAATTTGTTGACAGCTTATATCATCATTTTTCTGAAGATCACCTTCTTTCAACTGAGCAATGCACATGGTATCATATTAATAAAGGATTGTTTCATTCACTCTTCCGAAAGACAAATTGCAAGTTTCTTCTATGTGTTCAATCATAGACCTCAACCAAACACATTCTCGACTTTCTTTATGTAGTGTTAAAGTTTCATTTTGAGCATCACACAAATAACCTGCATTTCTAATATAACAAAATAACAAATAATATATCATAACATGAATAGTGAGCAAGATACATTATTGTGTCTCAATTGAACTAAAGCATGGTACTTTAGAACCAATTAGTTCTTCATTATTTACTCAAATTCTCAAGTAAGTGAATTTACAGTCATCTAAGTGCATAACAAATGTGATGTGTCCATCTATAACCATTTTAACACATTTTTATATAAGCTTCATGATTCACAAAAGTGTTTATTTTTCAAATACTCAACTTGTAATCTCAAATAAATATATATATCATTGCTACATATTTCATCTTAATTTATTTTCATTAAGAAATCAATTTTCAAAAACTCTTCAGGAGTTCTCAGATTTATTTTCAAAATGGACAAATGATATCATTTTTATATCTCTCTTTTAGAAAATATTCACTAAGAATAGTATACAACATGTTTCTATATTTCAAGTTGATTAAGTAATCTCTTCAATAATATGAATTGTATGCCTCGATAAAATGATTCCTTCCGGGAATTTTATATAAAAATATCAAGTGAGTCATATAAATATATTGTAACATGTACTTCATATATAGATAGATTGAGACTTTCAAGTGGTGCTAGACTTGATCAAGTATGATAATATACTTGAATTCACTTCATGTGAATACGCCTCTTCAAAATTAATAGTAGGTTTTCACCAATACTCTTGAAAATAAGACAAACTTCATATATCAATATTTCATGATTCTCTTTTATTTGCACATCTTCAAATGTATGGACTATTGGTCCAAAAACCATTCTCTTTACAAAGCTAATTTAATATTGCCTCAAATTCGTCTTTCCATTTAGTCAATCATTTTATTGTCTATAATCCTCAATACACTTTGATTCATGATCCTCGTTATCATTTTTAAATATAGCGCTATATTTTATGTAAAAACATCGTCAACATTGACTTTTATTTTTCGGTTCCATCTCATTTCATTGAGATCTTTCATTCATGACATAATTTATCGATATTTCATAAATTTCAGGTACCTAATACGTTCTTCTAGAACTGAAAAATCCATTATGTTAGACGACTCTTTTAGAGTTTCTATATCCTCATTTGGGTTATCTTTCATTTTGGATCCTTTTCTTATTTGAGGATTTTTATATTTGGAACCGATTGGTTTACCATGCTTGATGCATGATTGAGACTCATTTGCAATATTAGATTATCCTACAGGGACATCTATTTCGTTTGGAGCATTAGCAGCTGCTATTTTATTTGTTTAACTTCGCAAATGAGTGATATTTCGAGGATCAAGATGAGATATTAATATTTTCTTTCAAATAATTCAATTGAACTTCGATTTCACATTTTCATTCAATTGAACTTCGGGTTCACATTTTCAGCTGTTTATTCTCTCCCCCTAATATTGGGAAAACTAATCCATCAATCGATAATCGGCCTAATGAAGTTGGCTTAATACAATTTATAATAGTAGGGGATTCATATCAAATATACTTTCCCAATATTCTTTCAATATTTATCTTAGTGCATTATTTTGGAGCAATTGTGATATACACGACACATCCAAAAATTCACTTAGATGAAAATATTTGGTTGTTAACCTAAAATAAATTATAAATTAAGGGGAGGACTTACACATAATAATGTGTTGGCTTGAGGCGAATCAATATCTCAACATACTAGATTACATGTTCCCTAAGTAGAATTTAGAAGTTATGTTCTCATAAGTATCATTCATACAATTAACTTTAGACGTCTAAAGAATGGACCTTCAAGACCATTTTTTTATGAACATATAATACACGATGTTCAATATCAATTTAAATTGAGAAATGATATTATTAAATGCTTTCTGAAAACTCCAAAAAATTGAGCTTTTAGTCAAATTTGTTGAGGAAACAATCTCACAAACTTCTGGTTGTGAGTTGACAATAAACATATATGTGATCATTTAGTCGATGTATTAAATCAAGTTATAAGGTATCAAAATGATTCATATCATCGGTGTATTCATCCACAAATATCAAATTATATATATATATATATATATATATATATAAGATTTATTTTCTCAGATTGTCAACTTACTTTGGAAAGTAATAACACACAAACATTAATGGTTTGAAGAATCTTCTGGTTCTTCAATACATGTCCATATAAATTTTTAACTATTTTCGCACCATAATAGATCCGGGATAACCCAACCGGTCTTGCCAACAATAAATTTAATATGACATGTAAATTTCAATTTTACAATAATACGTGTTTCAATTGCACTAATATAAGTATAGTCAATCCATATGAAGACATGTAATTTTTTTATCTACACTTATTTCTATCCAAAACATGTATCGTAATATAGAGATATTCAACATCTCATTTATTTCTTATTTCAATATGATATCCATTTAGAAGGATAATAAATTTCTCTGAGACCTAGAGGAATATAATGCATTCTCAATGTGTAATTATATTCCTCCATATAACAATATATTGACTCTTCTGGAGCCTTTACATAAGAAATCATTCATTTACAAACAATATCCAACAAAATATACATAAAATTATTGTACTCCTTATTGAGTCAAAGTTCTAGGAGCAATACTTGAACGTAACATTGAAATAGCATATACATACTTTTTAGAAGGAATCCATAATACAAATATGATTTATAGTTATTCAGTAAACTAACAAGATTCTCATTTCAAAACAATATAGTTTGTAAATCTTAATCGTTTCAAAAGTAGCAATAATATAAAATTCATAAACACAATACCTATTATTTCATTAGAAAAGCACTTATGTGGAGCTTCTACACAAAAAATAAATAAATAAATAAATAAATATGTGGAGCACAAATTATACGAAACAACTAGTATAGATGATTCAATCTAGAAATAAAGTTTAATTTATCATGTGAGACTTCATCTTTTCAACCAATGACAAATGTGATTTATCTTTCAAAGTTTTCTTGATATTATTTTCTCAATTTTGCTACTTCAGGAGCACATTCAAGAGGCATAAATAATTTATTTTTTTCTTTAATTCTTTCATAGAATTTATACTACGATCAAATAGATCTTATATATTTGAATTGTGGTCAAGAACTCCACAAACTTCTATGAACAATAAGCAAGTAAAATCACAATTTTGCAATACTTCAAGAATCATTTAATATTAAATTTTAGTTCTTCAGGAGCTATATTCCAAATCTTCATAAACAATGAATAAGAAAATTCTTTATTTGAGTGATCCTTCAGGGATCCTAAAAAAAATAATTAATTCTTCGAGAACTCCATTACATTCTCAACGTGTAACTCTTCAATACTTTTTTTTAAAAAAATAATAATACAAAGATAAAATAGATCTTATTTTCAACCATAAATCTGTCAACAACAAGGAATGTCATGATTTTGCCATCCTTCGAGGATGCTTGATATTAAATATTTAGTTCTTCAAGAACTATATATATCTCAAACCTTCATAAACAATGATAAAAATTTGATTGTTTGCAATCCTTCAGGGACAATTCTTTTGATCTTCATATATATTTAGTTCCTCAGGAATTATACATGATTTTCACAATGATCAAGAACAATTCTTTTGCGCAACCCTTCAGGGATACTCGATGTTAAATTATTCAAAAATTTATCAAGAATATCAAACATGCTAATGTGTTAACTGAATAAAATTCAATAAAAAAAATTATTAAAAATATAAAAGATTAGCATGATAAAAATATAAATTCAATAGATGTTAACAAAGATCTAGTTCTTCAAGAACTCACCACAAACCTCTATCGAGAATAACAAGGGAAAATCACAATATTTTTATTTTGCAATCTTTTACGAATGCTTGATAATAAATTATTCGTTCTTTTAGAACTATATCTCAAATCAATGAAAAAAAATTATATATTCGTTCTTTGAGCAATCCTTCATGAATGCTTTAATATTAAAAGGAAAAATAGTTCTTCAAGAACTATATAATAAAATATCTTCATTGTTTGAACTATCCTTCAAGGATGATTCGTTGTTGAATTCTTCTAGAATTTAAAAAAAAATAAAAAATAAAGAAAGAAAGATATGATAATTATAAGTTAAAGAACTTCAGTTTTAGATTCTTCTAAAATTTAACAAGAACAAACAAAAAAAATATATGATAATTATACAAGTCAAATAACTTTTTCAACAAAATTTATATGCAAAACAAAAATTATATAACTATAGATATGAATGAGATTAGAACATCCATAGTTGTGGTTATCTAAATGTTATTTTCTAAAAGAGATGTAAATGTTGATATTATAATTATATAACTAAAGAAAGAAAATGGTTCAAAAGGCCTACCACAAGAACAACCAGTCTGTGTGTTACCGAATTATATGCCCTAGTTATTCTTTCAAACAAAACTACATGTTCCAAATAATCGAATCTCAAATGGTCAGAGCATCGTGCTGATAACGTGTTATGAAATTGATCAAAAGTATTGCAAGATAATGTAAAGTATAGAAGAATAAAGAGAAAAGAATAAAGAGAGAACATGAGAGTTGTTGTACCCCAATTTTGTCCCAAGTCTTTTTAAAAAAAACAAAATTTCAAAAAAAGAGGGAGAAAAGTCAAAGTCAACAAAAGTCAACAAAAAAGTCAACATTTCAGAAATGAGGACTTCGCAGAGCAAAGTCCCCTTCGCTCTGCGAAGTCTGCGAATTTTTTGCAGATTTTTTTAATCTCTTTGATTTATTTTCATTATGTTATTGTTATTATTACCTATCATTATTATTATTGTTATTATCATCAATTGTGACTAATTGGGCTCAGCAAAGCAAGAAATAGAGCATGTGCTATTAAAGCCAAGGTGAGAAGCTTTTTCTTCCAACCAAGCATGTACCAAGCAAGTTGGCTTTCCCTTGGGCAGCTCTTGTCCCTCCCAATGGACCTGCTACTGACCCTAAGCTTGCCAGCCACCAGTTTGTTCATTTTCTTCCTGCTTTCTCCCCCAAAACCAGTCAAACCCGGCTGGTTTTTGCTTGTCCAAAGGCTTGTTTTGCTGCCCTGTTTTCAGCAGCTTTTCTTCCTCCTCACACCAGCCCACATGTTCCCTTTTGTTTCCCCCAACCTCTGCACATCACAGTGCACGTTTTTCTTGCTTAACCCTCAAGATTGCAAGGACCAATCCCAAGGGACAGCCAATTGCAAACCAACCCTGTTTTTTCCCCTTTTTCATCATCATTTATGTCCAAAATCAGTTGCATTAATGGCTGGATTTGGCTAAGTCTTGACCATTGCAGCAAGGCAAGGTCACCTCTTCATTTTTGCATTAAATGCAAAGCAAGATAGCCTGGTTTTAGCCCACAAATCAGCTGGATTCTAGGGATTTTCCATCATGACAATAGATTTGATTTTTTGCCTATAAAAGGGATGCAAGGCAAGAGGATTAAAGACAGCAATTTTAAGAATTGAAAAACAGAGATTTGAGAGCAAAAACACAGCACAAAAACATAGCAAAAACCATTTCAAACACAGAGCAATTACACAAACTCATTGTTCTTATTCATCAACATTCCAACTCTTGCAAAAAACCATAAACATTCAAGGCTTCTTTATTTTCCTGCAATACAAGCTTTGGCTAGGAGTTCTGTAAGTGTTCTGAATCCTTTATATTTCATTTTGCATTGCTATTTGCATCTTTAATTTTGTTCAACTTCATTTTGCACAAAAAACCCCTTTTGAACCTAGAAAGAAATCCCAAAGTTGCAAAACATTTAAACTAAGTTGTTGCACTCCTTTTATTGCTGATTTCAAAAGCTTTTCACTCCCCTAAAGGTTCTGAGATTTGTTCAGAAGTTGCTTCTGAACAGCAGTTCAGAAGCAGCTTCTGAACCCAAAATTTCGCAGAGTTCGCAGTGCGAAACTCTGGTCGCAGTGCGACCATGACAGAACTCAGAATCTGAGTTTAGGCTTCTAAAAAGCCAATTTTTGAGGTTCTAGCCCAAAAACTCAGAACCTAAGAGGATTGAAACTCATTTTATTCAAACCATATCAAGAATTTTGCATGATATGGGAAGATTCACAAGTTCGAGCAACACTTTTTTGAATAACTTGCGAAACAAGTTACGTTCAATAAACTTTTCAAAATCAAACTTGAGCAATAAGCTAAGTTCATCATTTTCAAAACCAAACTTGAACAAAAACCTTGTTCATGATTTTCAATCAAACGTGAACTTAAGCCGAACTTGTTCACTCTTCGAAACCTTTTTCAAACTTGAGCCGAACTTGTCCATGTGGGATCCGTGACTCTAGGGACCTTTTAGAAAATCTCATCTCTAGAGCCTACACGTGAGGATGGGGGGAAGTATCGAACCTTCATATATCATACCTTTGCATACCACCCATTTGCATTCATTCATAATTTTTGCATACCGTTTCACTTTATAGAAGGGGCAATCAATAATCTTTGTTTATTACTGTTTTTTTTTATATATAATCATAGTTGGGGATAGAAATGACCAGTTGGTTGAAAGGTAGCAATTTTGAAAATTTCAGAGTCTGATGACTTCGCAGAGCAAAGTATCTTCGCACTGCGAACACTTCAGAATCCGAGTACTTCGCAGAGCAAAGGTTTGCATTGCACTGCGAAGTTAACTCTGAAGTTCGCAGAGCAAAAGTACTTCGCAGTGCGAAGTATGCGAATTCTGTCACCTCAGTTTTCAAAATCACTAACCCTCCATTACTCTCCCTAACCACCCATCTTACCCTCTCTCTCTTATCCAACCGTTATTCATTTTTATTAACCTCTAAAACTAAAAAACTCTTCATTTCTTTCCATAAAACTCTTCAAAAATAACCCTAAAACATACCCATTTTTTCATAACTCTTTCCTTTTTAGTGAATTCGTGTTAAATCTTCCATTTGTGCAAACAACAAGGTACGATTTCCTCCTCCTTCTCTTCTTTTATTTCTGATTCGTGCTAGAATAGCATGTGATTTAGGGTTTTTGATTTTGAAATTTCCATTTAGGGTTTAAGCTTGTGTTAAGTTTCATTCCAAGATTGCTGTGTTAAGTCAATTCAGTTTAAGCATGCATTATGGGTAGTTGAAACAGACCCATTCCTTTCAAATCTTCAAGTAATTTTGCACAAATTTATTTTACCCATTTTTGTAGAAATTAAAATAAAACTAGTTGCTGTGTTAAGTGTTTTCATACCCATTCAATAATTCTGAATCATCTATCTAACATGCATTGTATGAAGCTTAACCTAGGGGTTTAGGTTAGAATCTGGGGGAAAATTGCATTTTTCTGTCATGGTCGTAGAGCAAAGTTCAACTTCGCACTGCGACCTTTGTTCTGGGCAACCCAGAATTGCACGTTCAACTTCGCACTGCGACCCTACCTTCACAGTGCGAAAATGACAGAACAAAACATCATCCTTTTTTCATTTTTCCTTTCCAATTCAATTGGTTTCATCTCATATTGCTTAGGATTATTTCTGCTGTTTGCTGATTTTGTTTCTTTTCTTGTAGATGGCGCCAAAACAAACCGGGAAGCGATCAAGGGCCGAATCATCCGGGTCGAGACCGCAAGGGGCATATGATGCTTCTCGTTTCCTCAGCCTCCGCAATCAAGAAAGATACGAGGAGCTCCTACGAAGGACATTCTGGGCCGAAAGGCAATTTATAATAAGTGAGCGACGCACTTATCGGGAGTTATCACGGTTGATAGATTCCCGCAATTGGGGAATTTTAGTGAGTCCTCCATTAAACCTGAACTACGACATCATCCGGGAATTCTGTAACGACCCTATTTTCGTATATTATATTTTTATATATTTTATTTTATGGTTTGGTATTTAAAAATATTTTCTAGTAATCGAGGAATAACTATTTAGCGCGAAGATAAGTTCGTAACCGAGTTTTTAAGGTTTTGGGCCTAGAGGGTGAATAGTGTTGGGCTTTTAAGTTTATGAGTAGTAATGATCAAGTGGTTATGATAGTAGTAAGCTTGGATTGGATTGAAAGGCTAGGATGAGTCCTTGAGAGTTAGTAAGAATGGATGGCCAAGATTGATTGGATTAGATTATAAGAGAATAACACAAGACTTTTTGGAATCACTATTCATTTCTTTTTGGAGAGGAAGAAAACGTGGAAGAGGAGAAGAGAAGGAGAAAGCAAGAGGAAAAACCTAGGGTTTGTGATTTAAAGCTTGAGTTTGCTAGAGAACTTTGATTTCAAGGTAAGAGAGTTAGTATTACTTGATTACAAGTGATTAAGAGAAGGGGAGAATGTCTATTTCTCCATCCCAAACTTCTCCTTCACTTTGTTTAGGTTTTGTTAGAAAGTTTTTATGGTTTAAAGTTGTTAATGTTTATGTTGTGCTTGCTTGAATGCTAAGTGATGATGCTAGCATGTTTTGTTGAAGTTATTGTGTTGTGAATTCATAAGAAAAGTTATGAAAAGTTATTGTTTTGAACCCTAATTTCTTTGATAGATGTAATCCTTGTTTGTGATGGTTTATAAATGATGTTTTATGAAGGAAAATTGTTTTTAACATGTTCTGGAACTTTGGGTAATCTTGAATGGGCTAAAATGGTGGAAAATCACATTTTTACATGATTGTGTACTGATACGGTCGCTTGTAGCGACGGAACATCGCTTGTAGCGACCAGGCAGGATAATTCCCTGCCTATCCGCGCTTGTAGCGACCACACTGGCGCTTGTAGCGACCAGGCTCGCTTGTAGCGACCAAGCAGGATAATTCCCTGCCTATGCTCGCTTGTAGCGACCAAGGGTTCGCTTGTAGCGACCAACCCTGGACAGGCCAACTTTGTTGAGTTGTTCTGGAGGTCCTGGTGCGCGCGGGGATGTCTTTTGCTACTGTATTTTTATAATACATTTTTGGAAACCTTGCCCACCATTTTAACTTATTCTTAATGTTGTTGAAGTTATTGTGTTGTGAATTCATAAGAAAAGTTATGAAAAGTTATTGTTTTGAACCCTAATTTCTTTGATAGATGTAATCCTTGTTTGTGATGGTTTATAAATGATGTTTTATGAAGGAAAATTGTTTTTAACATGTTCTGGAACTTTGGGTAATCTTGAATGGGCTAAAATGGTGGAAAATCACATTTTTACATGACTGTGTACTGATACGGTCGCTTGTAGCGACGGAACATCGCTTGTAGCGACCAGGCAGGATAATTCCCTGCCTATCCGCGCTTGTAGCGACCACACTGGCGCTTGTAGCGACCAGGCTCGCTTGTAGCGACCAAGCAGGATAATTCCCTGCCTATGCTCGCTTGTAGCGACCAAGGGTTCGCTTGTAGCGACCAACCCTGGACAGGCCAACTTTGTTGAGTTGTTCTGGAGGTCCTGGTGCGCGCGGGGATGTCTTTTGCTACTGTATTTTTATAATACATTTTTGGAAACCTTGCCCACCATTTTAACTTATTCTTAATGTTTTCTAAAGATTATTTTGTTTCAAGAAAGTTTTGTGTAAAACCCTAATATGTGTGTGGGTTATCAAAGTGTGTGGGTTTTCCTTTGAAACCCTTATGTGTGAGATTTTGATATGATTTGCTTGGTTTATTTGAAATTGTTAATCAAGGTTGAGTATATACATGTCGTATATTATGATGTGGCCATGAGCGCCTAGTGTTTGTGTTTGTTGTCGTTGTTGTGATAATTATCAGAGTGCTGATAATTTAGTGTTATGTTTGTTGTTGTTGATGTGATAATTATCAGAGTGCTGATAATTAGTTGTGTTAGTAAGTATTATATATTTACTAAGTGAATCATCATGCATTTCATGATTGTATGATATCCGTGTGCGGATAAGAAATCCAAGAGTGCTTGGTTATCAAGAGTGCTTGATATTATCAAGAGTGCTTGATAAGGATATAAGTTTATCCAAAATGATTTGGTACCACATGCATTAGTGAATGCATTTTGAGGCATGCATCCTTTGTGACATTATGTGTGCATAATGGTTGTTAAGTGGTAATTGTTATTGATGAGCTTGTGTGTTGTCAATTATGTGTTGTGTTTTGGTTATGTATAATAATGTGTTATTATACCTGTTTATTGGTTGTGATACTAACACTCTCTGTTTTGTGTTATGTGCTGGATCTTTGGGGATCCAGATTATCAGGTTGGCGAGGCTATCGTTGAGGAATAGCCCTTTGCTGTTTAGGAGCTTTTGTAGTGGTAAGGGCATAGCTTAGCTATCCTTACATTTTTGGTACTAGGTGTTGTATCCTAGTTAGAGTCTAGTGCTCTGATATTTGTAACACTATTTTGGGGTATCTGAACGTTTATGTATAGATTTGGCAATGGTCTCTGTGTAGAATTGCCTCTTTTGAAAATCTTCTGTGTATATTTTTGTGTAATATATGCATGCTTGGGTATAAGCTGTGTTTGTTGTTTTCCGCTGCTGTGTTTGCAAATCAAATATGTTTTGATTAGTGTTGATGTTTATGAAAATGAGTTTTTCTTCATGTTGTAACTTCCTATGTCCTTAACGTTTTCTTTATTAAAGTTAATAATCGGCGGTTAGGGGTTAGGGTGTTACAATAGTTGGTATCAGAGCAGGTCGATCCATTGGATCAATTAAGTTTAGTATACCCTTTGTGTAACATGTGTTTTCTTAAACACTGTGTTCTCACTTGTGTTATGTGATGTTTGGTAGTGTGTGGATATGACGCAACGAGCACTTGCGGACGCGATGGAGCGGATGGCGGATGCCATGGCTCAGGATGCTGCTAGTAGGACTGCGGATAGAGCCGCACAACAAGCTAGAGGAGGCGGAGAAGATGAGTTGAGACTCGAGAGGTTTATGAACAACAAACCGCCTATCTTCAAGGGAGGATACGATCCAGATGGAGCTCAGACTTGGTTGGAAGGGATTGAGAGAATTTTTGGGGCTATGCGTTGTCTGGATGCGCATAAGGTATTGCTGGGAGCGTATGTTCTCCATGATGAGGCTGATCATTGGTGGGGAAATGCTAGTCAGAGGTTGGGAGCTGGTGGAGCTTTAGTTACTTGGGCTCGTTTCCGGAGAGAGTTTTTAACCAAGTATTTTCCGGCAGACGAGAGGAATCGTAAGGTGATTGAGTTCATGGAGCTCAAGCAGGGGAGTTTATCTGTTTCTGAATATGCGGCCAAGTTTGAAGATTTGTGTCGTTTTGCTCCTCATTACAACACGGTGGAAGCTGAGGAAGACAAGTGTGTAAAGTTTGAAAATGGGCTGAGGCCGGATATCAAGCAGTTGATTGGGTTTAGCGAGATCAGGAATTTTCCGATGTTGGTGAATAAGAGCCGAATATGTGATAAGGATGGTAAAGCTAAAGCTAATTACTACAAAGCCGCAAATGAGAAGAGGGGAAAAGACATGGCTAGAGGTAAACCATATGGTAGAGGTGGAAAGAAACCAGATGAAGGTGGGAGTAGTGGTAACAAGTTTGGAGGTAATAGGAATTGCTTTAAGTGTGGACAACCGGGACATCGTATGTTTGAGTGCCCGAAGAATGATGGGAAATGTTTCAAGTGTGGTGATCCTAACCACAAAGCTGATCAGTGCAAGAAGGGTGTTGTGTGCTTCAATTGCAAAGAAGAGGGTCATAAGAGCAACGTGTGTAAGAAGCCTAGAGCGGCTGGAGGAAAGGTGTTTGCTTTAGATGGTGGTGATGCGAAGGCGGACAACTTGATCAGAGGTACATGCTTTATCAATAATACTCCTTTGTCTGCTATTATTGATACGGGTGCTACCCATTCATTTATTTCTATGGATTGTGTTAAGAGGTTGGGTCTTAAAGTAGAAAATATGATGGGACGCATGGTTATTGAAACGCCTGCGAGTGGTTCAGTATCGACTACTCTAGTTTGTGTTGATTGTTCAGTCATTATGTATGATCGACTCTTTGGTATGGATTTAGTCTGCATTCCGTTGAGCGGAATAGATGTTATCTTTGGTATGAACTGGTTAGAATTTAATCGGGTTCATATCAACTGCGGTGAGAGGACGGTTACGTTTCCAAGACCGGAGCCAGAGTTGTGTTCGAAGCTCATGTGTTGTCGAGAAGTGGTAAGATCAGTGAAGGCTCAAGAGGACGTGTTTGCCATGTTTGCTTCGTTGAGAGTGGAAGAGAAGATTGAGGTTGATGCGTTGCCGGTGGTGCGTGATTTCCCAGATGTTTTTCCAGATGACATTTTGGATTTACCACCCGAGAGAGAGGTTGAATTCGCAATTGACATCGTACCTGGCACTAGTCCAATATCAATGGCGCCGTATCGTATGTCAGCTGCTGAGCTGGAAAAGTTGAAGGAACAATTGGAGGAATTGTTAGAGAAGAAGTTTGTAAGACCGAGTGTATCGCCATGGGGTGCGCCGGTTCTGTTGGTGAAGAAGAAAGATGGTAGTATGCGTCTGTGCATTGATTATCGTCAGTTGAATAAAGCAACTATCAAGAATAAGTATCCACTTCCGAGGATAGATGATTTGATGGATCAGTTAGTGGGAGCCTGTGTGTTCAGCAAGATTGATTTGAGATCGGGATATCACCAGATAAGAGTTAAGGCGGAGGATATACCGAAGACTGCTTTCAGGACAAGGTATGGTCATTACGAGTACGCCGTTATGCCTTTTGGAGTTACTAATGCACCTGGAGTGTTTATGGAATATATGAATCGTATATTTCATTCCTTTTTGGATCGATTCGTGGTGGTCTTCATAGACGATATTTTGGTATACTCAAAGACGGAAGAAGAACATGCCGATCATTTGAGGATTGTGTTGGGGGTGTTGCGCGAGAAGAAGCTTTATGCAAAATTTTCTAAGTGTGAATTTTGGTTGCATGAAGTTAGCTTTTTGGGTCACGTCATTTCAAGTGGTGGTATAGCAGTGGATCCTGCTAAGGTAGAAGCCGTGCAAGATTGGGGAACGCCGGAGTCTGTTACTGAGATCCGAAGTTTTCTTGGTTTGGCCGGTTACTATCGGAGGTTCATTGAAGGATTTTCAAAGTTGGCGTTGCCGTTGACGCAGTTGACTAGGAAGGGTCAAGCTTTTATTTGGGATGACAAGTGTGAGCAGAGTTTCCAAGAGCTGAAGAGGAGGTTGACATCTGCACCTGTGCTAATTCTGCCAAATCCGAGGGAACCGTTCGTGGTTTATTGTGATGCGTCGAAGATGGGTCTAGGTGGTGTGTTGATGCAGAGGGGACAAGTCGTTGCTTATGCATCGAGACAGCTGAAGATTCATGAGAGGAACTATCCTACGCATGATTTGGAGCTAGCTGCTGTCGTGTTTGTTCTCAAGATTTGGAGGCACTACTTGTATGGGTCAAGATTCGAGGTTTTCAGCGATCACAAGAGTCTGAAATACTTGTTTGATCAGAAGGAGCTCAACATGAGGCAAAGAAGATGGTTAGAGTTTCTTAAGGATTATGATTTCGAGTTGAGTTATCATCCGGGTAAGGCTAATGTGGTAGCCGATGCGTTGAGTAGGAAGTCTTTGCGTATGTCGTCTCTGATGGCGAAGGAACTGAGATTGATTGAAGAGTTTAGAGACCTCAGTTTGGTTTGTGAAAGGACAATCAGAAGCGTGAAGCTAGGGATGTTGAAATTGACGAATGATTTTCTTGAAGAGGTTGTGGAAAAGCAAAAGTATGATGTGAGATTGATGAAGCTTAAGACGCTCATCGAGCAAGGGAAAAAGGTAAACGTTGAGATCGATGAGAAAGGCGTGATGAGGTGTCAAGGAAGGTTATGTGTACCTGATGTGCCTGAATTGAAGCGGATGATCTTGGAGGAAGGTCACAGAAGCAACTTAAGTATTCATCCTGGTGTTACTAAGATGTATCAAGATCTGAGGAAAATGTTTTGGTGGCAAGGGATGAAGAAAGAGATCGCCGAGTTTGTTTTCGCTTGTTTGACTTGTCAGAAGTCCAAGGTGGAGCATCAGAAGCCGTCGGGGCTATTGCAACCTATGTTTATTCCGGAATGGAAATGGGATAGTATTGCGATGGATTTTGTAAGCGGTTTGCCGAAGACGTCGAAAGGTAACAATATGATTTGGGTAGTTGTCGACAGGTTAACAAAGTCTGCTCATTTCATAGCTATCAAGACCGGTATGCTAGTACCGAAGTTGGCTGAGATTTATGTCGAGCAAATCGTGAGATTACATGGAATTCCGTCAAGTATTGTATCAGATCGAGATCCCCGTTTTACTTCAAGGTTTTGGGAGAGTTTGCAAGAAGCGTTGGGGACTAAGTTGCGGATGAGTTCTGCTTATCACCCGCAGACGGATGGTCAGTCGGAGAGGACAATTCAATCATTGGAGGATTTATTAAGATCGTGCATTTTGGAACAAGGAGTGAGTTGGGAAGCTTGCTTACCATTGATTGAGTTTACGTATAACAACAGTTTTCATTCGAGCATTGGTATGGCACCTTTTGAAGCGTTGTATGGGAGAAGATGTAGAACACCTTTGTGTTGGTTTGAATCGGGAGAAAGTGTGGTGCTTGGACCTGAGATTGTGCAACTAACGACCGAGAAGATCAAGATGATCCAAGAAAAGATGAGAGCGTCGCAGAGTCGCCAGAAAAGCTATGCCGACAAGAGAAGAAAGGATATAGAATTTCAAGAAGGAGATCATGTGTTTCTAAGAGTTACATCGACTACGGGTATTGGAAGAGCTTTGAAATCGAAGAAGTTAGCATCAAGGTTCATTGGTCCATATCAGATTTTGAAGAGGATTGGGAAGGTGGCGTATAGGATTGCGTTACCGCCGTCGTTGTCGAATCTACATGATGTTTTTCACGTGTCTCAATTAAGGAAATACGTATCGGATCCGTCACATGTGATTGAGTCGGACGAGATACAAGTGAGAGAGAATTTGACGGTTGCAACGGTACCCTTAAGGATTGAAGGACAAGAGATGAAGAGGCTCAGGAATAAAGAGATTTCATCGGTGAAAGTCGTTTGGGGAGGCCCAGCCGGTGAATATGCGACGTGGGAGCTCGAGAGCAAGATGCGGGACTCCTATCCAGAGTTGTTTTCAGGTATTTTCGAGGGCGAAAATTCTTTTTAGGGGGGTAGAGTTGTAACGACCCTATTTTCGTATATTATATTTTTATATATTTTATTTTATGGTTTGGTATTTAAAAATATTTTCTAGTAATCGAGGAATAACTATTTAGCGCGAAGATAAGTTCGTAACCGAGTTTTTAAGGTTTTGGGCCTAGAGGGTGAATAGTGTTGGGCTTTTAAGTTTATGAGTAGTAATGATCAAGTGGTTATGATAGTAGTAAGCTTGGATTGGATTGAAAGGCTAGGATGAGTCCTTGAGAGTTAGTAAGAATGGATGGCCAAGATTGATTGGATTAGATTATAAGAGAATAACACAAGACTTTTTGGAATCACTATTCATTTCTTTTTGGAGAGGAAGAAAACGTGGAAGAGGAGAAGAGAAGGAGAAAGCAAGAGGAAAAACCTAGGGTTTGTGATTTAAAGCTTGAGTTTGCTAGAGAACTTTGATTTCAAGGTAAGAGAGTTAGTATTACTTGATTACAAGTGATTAAGAGAAGGGGAGAATGTCTATTTCTCCATCCCAAACTTCTCCTTCACTTTGTTTAGGTTTTGTTAGAAAGTTTTTATGGTTTAAAGTTGTTAATGTTTATGTTGTGCTTGCTTGAATGCTAAGTGATGATGCTAGCATGTTTTGTTGAAGTTATTGTGTTGTGAATTCATAAGAAAAGTTATGAAAAGTTATTGTTTTGAACCCTAATTTCTTTGATAGATGTAATCCTTGTTTGTGATGGTTTATAAATGATGTTTTATGAAGGAAAATTGTTTTTAACATGTTCTGGAACTTTGGGTAATCTTGAATGGGCTAAAATGGTGGAAAATCACATTTTTACATGACTGTGTACTGATACGGTCGCTTGTAGCGACGGAACATCGCTTGTAGCGACCAGGCAGGATAATTCCCTGCCTATCCGCGCTTGTAGCGACCACACTGGCGCTTGTAGCGACCAGGCTCGCTTGTAGCGACCAAGCAGGATAATTCCCTGCCTATGCTCGCTTGTAGCGACCAAGGGTTCGCTTGTAGCGACCAACCCTGGACAGGCCAACTTTGTTGAGTTGTTCTGGAGGTCCTGGTGCGCGCGGGGATGTCTTTTGCTACTGTATTTTTATAATACATTTTTGGAAACCTTGCCCACCATTTTAACTTATTCTTAATGTTTTCTAAAGATTATTTTGTTTCAAGAAAGTTTTGTGTAAAACCCTAATATGTGTGTGGGTTATCAAAGTGTGTGGGTTTTCCTTTGAAACCCTTATGTGTGAGATTTTGATATGATTTGCTTGGTTTATTTGAAATTGTTAATCAAGGTTGAGTATATACATGTCGTATATTATGATGTGGCCATGAGCGCCTAGTGTTTGTGTTTGTTGTCGTTGTTGTGATAATTATCAGAGTGCTGATAATTTAGTGTTATGTTTGTTGTTGTTGATGTGATAATTATCAGAGTGCTGATAATTAGTTGTGTTAGTAAGTATTATATATTTACTAAGTGAATCATCATGCATTTCATGATTGTATGATATCCGTGTGCGGATAAGAAATCCAAGAGTGCTTGGTTATCAAGAGTGCTTGATATTATCAAGAGTGCTTGATAAGGATATAAGTTTATCCAAAATGATTTGGTACCACATGCATTAGTGAATGCATTTTGAGGCATGCATCCTTTGTGACATTATGTGTGCATAATGGTTGTTAAGTGGTAATTGTTATTGATGAGCTTGTGTGTTGTCAATTATGTGTTGTGTTTTGGTTATGTATAATAATGTGTTATTATACCTGTTTATTGGTTGTGATACTAACACTCTCTGTTTTGTGTTATGTGCTGGATCTTTGGGGATCCAGATTATCAGGTTGGCGAGGCTATCGTTGAGGAATAGCCCTTTGCTGTTTAGGAGCTTTTGTAGTGGTAAGGGCATAGCTTAGCTATCCTTACATTTTTGGTACTAGGTGTTGTATCCTAGTTAGAGTCTAGTGCTCTGATATTTGTAACACTATTTTGGGGTATCTGAACGTTTATGTATAGATTTGGCAATGGTCTCTGTGTAGAATTGCCTCTTTTGAAAATCTTCTGTGTATATTTTTGTGTAATATATGCATGCTTGGGTATAAGCTGTGTTTGTTGTTTTCCGCTGCTGTGTTTGCAAATCAAATATGTTTTGATTAGTGTTGATGTTTATGAAAATGAGTTTTTCTTCATGTTGTAACTTCCTATGTCCTTAACGTTTTCTTTATTAAAGTTAATAATCGGCGGTTAGGGGTTAGGGTGTTACAAATTCTATGCGAATGCTATCCCCGCTGACCCCGAAGGAGAATTCACTTACTAGACTATGGTTCGTGGTCGCGTCATTAGATTCGACCGCGAAGCCATAAACACCTATCTCCGTAACCCCCTCCAGCTTGATGACGAGGAGTTATGTGCTTTCCATAGGCACCAAAACCGGGGAAATTGGAACCATGACCTTTATGCCCAAACCCTTTTTCTATTCGGGAGAGGTTATGAGCTTAATGCATCGGGGCAGCCTACCAAGGCCATTAAAAATAACCTCACCACATATGCCCAGGTTATCTTTCACCTCATTGTCCATAACATCAAGCCAAAAAGCCACACATCCTCCACCACGTTGGATGTCACCCAGCTGATCTACTACATCCTTACCCACAAGCAAGTGGATGTAGCTAGGGTGATTGCTCAGGAGCTCAAAATAGTGGTAGAAAGTGGCATAAAACCTCCAGCCAAGAAGATGTGCCCCCTCGCATTCCCGGGCCTGATTATGGGTCTCTGCCGGGATGCGCGTGTAGTGATTCCCCGACACGTTTCTGAGACGATTAAGAATCCTATCACAGATGATTACATTGCGAGACATTGCACGGGGAGGAGAGCAGCGAGGGCCCAGCAGCCACGACCCAGACCCCCACCTGCATCACAGGGCCACCATACCTGTACGTTCTCATGGGAGCAGAATGCTTCCAACCATAAATGCATGACCATGATGCATGACTCCATGTACCGGCTCCATATACAGATGGGCAGGCCAGCAGATCCTGCACTCCAGATACCAACATCGAAGATGTTTGCAGCCCATGCAGCTTGGCCGGGGGATAAGCCTGAGTACTCAGAGGGGGGAGGTAGCGGTACAACTGTCGGAGGCCATGGAGAGGATGAGGAGGATGAGGATGAGGACACCGAGGACGACGAGGCTCTCACTCCTTGAGTGGCTCCTTTTTGATGTTTTTTTTATGCTTTTGCTGTGCATTTTATTTTATTTTCTCATGCACTCTTCAGAGCTTCTTGTGTTTAATGTTTTGTATTCGTATTTATACTCTGCTTTATTATTATTTATATTAAGTACTCTTCCTCTTTATTATCTGGCTTTTGAATCATCATTATTAATGTCTGTTAAATTTT
Organism: Medicago ruthenica; assembly: GCA_018208015.1. Classification (NCBI taxonomy): domain Eukaryota; kingdom Viridiplantae; phylum Streptophyta; class Magnoliopsida; order Fabales; family Fabaceae; genus Medicago; species Medicago ruthenica. The sequence goes on from CM031376.1 coordinate 54,986,055, forward strand.
AATATGCTTAAATGTTAAATTTTTTTGCTATGGATCATTAGTAATTTGAAATTGACAAATCTTCTCAAAATGGATTGATCCAAAGTTAATTGATTCAGCCACAGATGGATGGTGATGATAAATTTGATTAATTTTTGCAAAGCTAAAATACATGTTTCCTGTTTTTTTATGATTAAACTTGAAAGGAGAATATTTATTCAATACAAAAGTTATATCATACAATTTGCGTTGTTAATATGTTTGTTCTATGAACCATTTAGAACTAGCCGAAATGTGAGGAAGCCTCAAAATCATTATACATATGCAGGAGACCGGCGTTTTTGTTTAAACTCGATCTTTTTATGTTAAATCTAAATGTTGTTTTAAATTGTACGAAAGCACTGACATGATCGAGGCATTTCTTGAATATGAGTAAAAACACTTGACCACAAATAGCCCACCCTGTGAGAAGTGAGTATTTGTTAACCCTTGGAGCCTAATGAATCAGAATCATTAACTATGAACTGCCAACTTTCATAAGCTCAGTTGCTTAATGAAATTGCCGGAGTTTGTAAAATTTTTTTTTTTCAGTTCATAGTTAAATCATTTTTGAAATTCTGATATTTTTCTTTCATTTCTGAACCCTTAACCATCATGATTATTGTCCCTCGCCAAAAGAAAAGGGGAACATTCAATTAGGGTATCATCTTTGATTAAGTTGAAAAAAAGAGGAGTTTGTGAAAGTCAAGTGATGGTGAATTTTGTGATCGATCTTGACAACAAAAACAAAAAAAGAAAGAAAGAAACAAAGAAAAGCAAACCAAGAAAAAGAAAAAAATCGATAAATCAAAGAATTGTCAAGATCAAAGAGAAACATTTGTAAATCACCAAGAGTTGTGATTGAACAAAGAGGAAGTATGTAATTTAGAAAGAATGCTCCCTTGGCTTGACCTTTTGAATTCAATTTCCCCACATATGAAATTTCTTTTGTAACCAGGCCAAATTACAACCCTCAAAGACCTTGTGATCAATGCTTTTGTGCTTTTAGAAACAATGATTAGATAGACACATAACTTGATCGGAATGTTGGCAAACTTTCCGGGTGAGTGTTCAATACCCCCCACAATTAATATTCAATTTTTTCATTTACTTAAATGTGTGTTAGGTTGGTTCATTGGTAAACATATTTTTGACTTAAGCTGTACGATATAAATTTTGTGTTTGGTATTGTTTCAAATTTTTAGTGCAATCTGGGATTAATGGGAGCATCAAAATTGCCTGTGCAAATCTCATGTGAATCATACCAATCAAACCAAAAGCCCAATATTCATTGGCAAACCAAAAGCCCATTTCATTGACACACCATAAAGCCCAATTTTCATTGGCATCCCAAACAAAAGCCCAATTTGCATTGGCAATCACAACTACAATTTCCTACAAAAAGCCCAATTGTCATTGGCGCTCCCAAACACGATCACAATGAGCCACGCCCTTGGCAGGCCTCCACCCCATTAATAAATTTCTTCCCAAGCGAAGTCTTTTACTTTTGTCAAAATTTCCCATTTTATTCTATTCATTCATTTCCTCTTTTTGATGATAGTACTTAAAACAAAACTTTTTGCAAAAAAATTATTGGGAGTCTTTTATGTTTTTGAACAGCATAAATAACAAACACATTTTCTCTGAACTGTGAGTACTTAAAACGTGCATCAATATCTGTCCATAGAGCGGATAAACTTCGCAGGCCGGGCATGGTCAATTGCTAAAATGATTTCCCCAGCAGGGTCATCAGTGAATCAAAAGGTAATATCCCCAGTGAACTGAAAGCCCGAAAGGACGATTCAAGCAAGATTGGCCAACCAAAGCACAAGCATCCCCGACGGAATCATCAGTTCTTCTCCCCAGCGGATTAGCACGATTTACCCAGCGGATTAGCAATCCCCCACGAGTCAAAGCACACCTCAAACATCTCTTCCATCAACTAAGGCTGGATATCAATCATGCTTCCAAAATGATCCTTATATCCCCGGCAAGTCACAAATAAAGCCCAATTCTCATTGGCATTCCCCAGTGGAGTCACAACCCCAAAGCCCAATCATCATTGGCACATACAAATACAATTCCACCCAAAGCCCGACCTTGCTCGGCATCCAATCATAATCCCCAGCGTCCAACATGACGTCTGTCATCCCACATATCATTCATAATACATGCATCATATCAAGCTCATTCATGCATGCATTATCCAAATCATTTATATACATGCATCTCATATTCATATCATGCATTCTCAACCAGTAGTCTCCAGTGAGTATCACATATTCACCAACATCTATCAATCATCTCCAATGTTCCCCAGTGAACCTATTCAAGAGCTTCCCCAGTAAGTTTTTTTAGAAAAATCCCCAGAGGTTTTTTTCCCAAATTATCTCATTCTCAATTGGACCTGCTCACAGCCATTAAGATGCCCTAGCTGAGTTTTCCCAAACAAAAATTCGGACAGAGTCTACCTCATACCATATCATATTGCACAGTATACTGCATAAAAAAAACATGAAGCATATCATGCATCAACAATCATGTTTTCCTTTTCAACAATCTAAGTACTAGCCACGCCTAGAGACGATTACATTATCCCCACAGCGGTATGTTCTATTTCCCCAGAGAAGTCTAAGCACCTATTCAGGCGACGACTTGTTAGATCTAAGCACCTATTTAGGCGACGATCTTTTTATCTTTTCAGTCTAAGCACCTATTCAGGCGACGACTTGTCAGATCTAACCACCTGTTTAGGTGACGATCTTTTACCATTGCAGATCCAATCACCTGATTAGGTGACGGTCTTTTACCTTTACAGATCCAACCACCTGATTAGGTGACGATCCTTTACCTTTACAGATCCAACCACCTGATTAGGTGACGATCCTTTACCTTTGCAGATCCAACCACCTGATTAGGTGACTGTCTTTTACCTTTACAGATCCAACCACTTGATTAGGTGATGATCCTATACCTTTGCAGATCCAACCACCTGTTTAGGTGACGATCTTTTACCGTTGCAGATCCAAATCCAATCACCTGATTAGGTGACGGTCTTTTACCTTTACAGATCCAACCACCTGATTAGGTGACGATATTTTACCTTTTCAGATCCAATCACCTGTTTAGGTGACGGTCTTTTACCTTTACAGATCCAATCACCTGATTAGGTGACGATCTTTTACCTTTTCAGATCCAATCACCTGTTTAGGTGACGATCTTTTACCTTTACAGATCCAACCACCTGATTAGGTGACGATCTTTTACCTTGTCAGATCTAATTACCTATTTAGGTGACGATCTTTCTTTTCTTAGTTTATGCATCACTAGCCAAACCAGGTGACCCTGCATTTACTTTTATTCATTGCATTTGCATATTTTCACTTTCAGGATTTACTACAATCTTTTCGCACCGCGTGTAGTACCCTAATTTTGTCCTAAGCATTTTAAAACAAAAATAAAAAAAAATCAAAGAGGGAGGAAAAAAGTCAAAGTCAACAAAAGTCAACAGAAAAGTCAACATTTCAAAAATGCTGACTTCGCACTGCGAAGTCTGCGATTTTTCTACAGATTTTTGGTTTCTTTGATTTAATTCCAGAATTTGTTGCATATCATTTCCATAATTATTTTAAGTAGCATTCATGGCTAATTGGGCCAAGCAAAACCAGAATTGAAGGACTTGCCATTAATGCCAAGGTTGGAAGCTTTTTCTTCCAACCTAGCATGTGACAAGCAAGTGGGCTTGCCCTTGGGCAGCTCTAGTCCCTCCCATGTGACCTGCTAACCACCACAAGGTTGCCAGCCACCTGCTTGAGGACTTTCCTCCTGCTTGCTCCCCCAAAACCAGTCAAACTAGCTGGATTTTCTCACTTGAAAAGCCATGAGTGCCTACTCTGTTTTTGCAGCAGCTTTTCACCCCTCACACCAGCCATAAGTAGCCTTTTTCATCCCTCAATCTCTGCACACTACATTGCACGTTTTCATTGATCAACCATTGAGATTGCAAGGATTGATCCCCAAGCATTAGCCAATTGCAATTCAGCTTTGTTCTTCATCATTACCTTCTAGAATTGGTTGAATTTGTGGCTGAAATCAGGCTGAATCTTGCCCCTTGGTACAAGGCAAGGTTGCCTCTATCCATTAGCATTTAATGCAAAAGGATCCAGCTTGATCTTAGCCACAAATCAGCTGAATTTTGGGATTTTGTAATGATGAAAAAGATTTGGTTTTGGCCTATAAATAGAAGGCAATGCCCAAGGTTTCAAACACAATTAACAACAACATTTCAAGAGCAGAAACTCTACTCATTTTAGCTTACAAACCCTCACAAACAACCAGAAAAAAATCAATCCAACACAAAGCTTTACCAAAGTTCAAGTTCATCACCAATATCAAAAAAACCTTTGTGAAAGCCTTCAACCAATACAAATCAATTGCAGCTGGAGCTTTGCTAAGGAGTTCTGTAAGTTTCTAAGCTTTTATATTGCATTTACAATTGTGTTTGCATAGCTATTTTGGTTCAAAACCATTTGATTCTAAAAAACCCCTTTTGAATTTCAAAGAAATCCCAAGGTTTTCAAAACATCAAAACTGGTTTGTCCAACCTTTTTCACCCCAAAAACTCAAAGTTTTTCACCCACCTATAAGGTCCTGAGTGTGTTCAGAAGTTGTTTCTGAACAAAAGTTCAGAAACAGCTTCTGAACTCAAAATTTCGCATGCTTCGCAGTGCGAAGTCATGGTCGCAGTGCGACCATGACAGAACTCAGAATCTGAGTTTTTGTGTCCAAATGACCAATTTTTGAGGTTCTAGCCCCAGAGCTCAGAACCTAAGAGTTTTTAAACCCATGTCTTTCAAACCATAACAAGGATTTTGCATAATTTTGACAAAATCACAAGTTCGTATGACCATTTTGTGGATAACTTGCAAAACAAGTTATGTTCTCAAAATTTCAAAACCACATGAACAAACAAGCTATGTTCATCATTTCAATCTAAACTTGAACAATAAATATTGTTCATGATTTTCAAAACTCAAACATGAACATACGCCGAATACGTTCGCATTTTCGCAAAATGTGCCGAACTTGTGCGTTTTCTAACAAAATTGCTAAACTTCCCCATTTTGGGTTTTCAAACCAAATGTTTTGACATACCTTGGGATTTCTAAAGGATTCCACCCAAAAACATGAATGAAAAAGGGATGGTGTGACGTATGTCTCTCCATCGCCCCGATTGTACGAATGCGTGACGTATGTCTCGTCGTTCGGACAATCGTCATTTCTTTTTCCAATATGTACAACCCTAACCAAACCAAACCTTGGCCCCCTTGTGGTCAATCCAAACCTTTTGGTCCCCCGTGGCCATTAGACTCACCCCTCGACTCGTTTGAGTCACTCGGTCAATGTTCGACTCATCCGAGTCCATTGTACCTGTTCTTGATCTCGGTGGATCAATCGAACAATCGCCCGACTCTTCGGAGTCCACTCGGTCAATGATTGACTTGTATGAGTCCATTGCACCTCTCTTGGTCCCATAGTGACCAATTCAAACCTTTACCCTAACGGACGTACCTTTTAACAATTCTAGTGCGATTCGTGAACAAACGCTTAATAAGTCTCCCAAGCGCGAGCATACAAGCTATACACTTAATAAGTCTCCCAAGCGCGAGCATACAAGCTACGTTTAAATCGCAAGAATTCGGTTAAAACATCGTCCATTTAAAATTAACCAACACATGTACGTTTTTCTACCAAAGAACTACGTACGCTTTGAATTCTCCGACTACCGGGAGATACGTAGGAGCAAGATCGACATCTTGTCAAGCGCAATAATAAAAACTTTTTTTCTTTCGTTTGTTTTTATCTCTTTCCCCCCCTTTTATTATATTTTTAACATAAATGAACATGCGCGCAAAATATTAAAAAACAATTCAAGTTTTGACCAAATAGAAGGTTCCCGTTGAGTACAACGGACGTGAGGGGTGCTAATACCTTCCCCTTGCGTAACCGACTCCCGAACCCGACAATGGTTACGATGACCAATCCTTATCCTCATCGTCAAAAGGGTTTTATTATCGTTTCCCTTTAAACAAAAAAAACTTAAGGGTTTATCAACGTTCCCTTTACACAAAAACTTTGGTGGCGGCTTCACAAAGGCCCTCCGAGCGTTTGCGAACGACCTCGGAGGATTTGCGCGTCTTTTTCCCAAGGAAAAAAAACGAGGTGCGCACAGCTGGCGACTTAACTGGGGACCCTGTTCCCACTAGTGAGTCATGCCTAACCTATTTGGTTTAAAGCCAATTGTTTTATTTTCTTTGCGTGCCATGTTTATTTATTTTATTCATACATGTTATATTTATGCTTTATGTTTATATTTGCTTTATCTGCTTTATATTCATATCATATATATCAAATGCGGGGGTTACTTGAGTGATGTTACTCCACATTGTTCGGGTTAATGCCGGACGTGTGAGGCTCTCTACCCGAGCTTGAGAAAAAAACTAAGTTAGAAGGAGGTTGTGTGCGGAAGCCCGCGTTGACGTATGTCCGTGAGGTAGGATGTCCAACCCCGCTTAGATGAATTTTTCACGTGGAATTAATTGAAGTCATGTCGACGTATGTCCATAGACAACCCTAATTCCATGTGAGGTCTATGACTCTAAGGACCTCTTCTTAGGAGATTTCACAATTTAGAGCCTACATGTGAGGATGGGGGGAAGTTCCGAACCTTCATAAACCATACCCTTGCATATCATTTGCATTCATGAAAGTAATTTTTGCATCATTTTGCTTTATAGGAGTTTAAAAAGAACAAACAAATATTAGCAAAAAAAGAAATATGGATTCCGGGAACAAGAATACGCTCGCCTTCAAAATTAAAGCTCCTAGGGTGGAAAGTTTATTAGCTCTAAGCAAGAGGCTCTCTTCGGTCAACAAGAACATTTTCGAGGCAAGGTATGGGCTAATCCTTGATCTTCTACCCGTGAGAATAGATTCAACGGCCTTAACCACTTTGGCCTAATTCTTCGACCCACCTCTACGGTGCTTCACATTTCAAGACTTCCAACTAGCGCCAACTTTGGAAGAGTTTGAGAAGATTTTGGGTTGTAGGATGAAAGGTCATGAACTCTATCTCGGTCCGGGAAAGGATCCCACATTTGAAGCCATCGCCGAATCCTTATACCTCGACACCCAAGAAGTGGCATCTAACTTGGAAGTTAGAGGAAACCTTAAGGGATTTTCAAGAAAGTTTTTGGAAGCCAAAGCTCGGGATTTACTAGCCAACAAAGAGGTAATGGCATTCAACGCCATCTTAGCCCTCTTAGTCTACGGGATTGTTTTATTCCCCAACATGGATGATTTCGTAGACTTTCCGGCTCTAAAGGTGTTTATGACTAAAAATCCAGTTCCTACAATCTTAGCGGATTTTTATCATACCCTCTACTCTAGGCATGAACAAGCAAGGGGACGCAAAATTACTTGTTGCACTCCCGTGGTGCAAATTTGGATGATGTCCCACATGCCAAGAAACCGAGACTTTGTGGAAAACCGGGCCAAGCTCAAATGGTCGCAACGGATGACAACCCTCGCCGAGAAGGACATCCATTGGTTTTCACCAAACTTAGAGGACCCGGAAATTATCCTCAGTTGCAGGGACTTCCCTAACGTACCCCTCATTGGTACTAAGGGATGTATTAATTACAATCCGGTCCTCTCTCTCCGACAACTAGGTTTTTCAATGGAGGATAAACCTAATGACCTTTTGTTGGAAGCTTTCTACCTAAGGGAAGGCGATCAAGACCCGGCATTGCTAGAGAGAATCCGGGGAGCATGGAGCCAAGTACGCAAGGGAAGGGTCGGCAAGAGAAACTGTGTCGCCAAACCCCTTTATACTCAATGGGTGAAGGAGAGGGTCAAAGCAATCAAGTTACCCTTCGTGGTCATAAACCCTCCAAAACCTCCTACACCTAAACCTATTGCAATCATTCCCAACAAAGAAGTGGAGGACCTCAAGGCTAAAATTCAAGAACTCCAAAACAAAAACGGAGACTTAGAATTGAAACACCTCCAAGCTTTAGGAGAAATTACTAGGACGAAGAGAGATCGTGATGAAGTATCACATTCTCTCCTAGTATGCCAAAAACGGCTAAGAACCTCCGAAGGGAAAAGGGATTGGATAGGAGGCGGCTTGGTTAGTGCGGATGCTAACCTTGTAGCCAAGGACGAAGAGTTGGAAAGAATCTTGCATTCCAACCAAGAGCTCAAGAAGTTTGGCGAACTAGCCATTGAAGCTCAACGGAAATGGAGGTTGAAATTTCAAGAGAAAAATCAACAGCTCCAAGAAGTAGTGAAAGACTACAAAGAGCAGCTTCAAGCCGAACGCGTCCAGCGGCAAAGACATGAGAGTCTCTCTCATCAAGGGAGGCTAAAGTGCAATCATCTCGAAGAAGACATCAAGAAATTCGAAGAGTACTTCGACAAGATTGCAAGAGCTCACGGGGACCACATTGCACAACTACACGATGAAATTAGAAGTGCAAGAGTCAAGCTAGACCAGCGCAAGGAAGTGATCGAGTATGTATGGCAAGACGCCACCCGATTAAGTGAGGATTTCACTAAATTGGTTGCATTCTCAAATTTGGTAATCACCCAACTTCCAAAGAAGCTAGCGGAGGCCGAGATGGTCATGCCCTACTTTGTCATCCCTATGGAGATCCAGAAGTTTATGAAGTTCTGCAAGGACACCATAGATTTCTATAGGGAGGAGATGAGCAAAGCCGAGAAGCGAGCGGCTATTTGATTTGTAATAGCATTAGTTACACTTTGTGAACAAATGTTATTTAATCAAATATATTTTGAAGTATAATCAATTTCCCGGTCTTTAATATTTCGAATTTGCTAATATTAATAGTGCACCTTTAAACTCCATAAAGCAAAATAAAAAAAAACGCATATTTTGCATACTCATAGCATACATACATCCACATGCATCTTCATGCATTTTTTTTCAAAAAAAAAAACTCATTCATTTCCCTAAAAAACAGTTCAAAGCAATCATAGCCCGAAAACCCCGAAAGCCCTCGGTCCAAGAACCAGATATTCAACACTCGTACGGAACACGAGCTAACAAACAAAGGATCATGGACAATTTGGAACAAACTCAAGCGGTTTTGAGAGAAGAGGTTGATGGAATGAAGGGAAAGATGGATCAGATGCTAGAGTTAACGCAAGCTCTATCGGCACGAGAAAGTAACCCTCGCCCAACAACGGATGCATCCAATGTGCAATGGCCTCTTTATGGTTTACCTCCGAACTATACCCCACCCTTCGAAAATGAGGGTCAAGGACCACCTCCACCACCGCTCACAATCCCCGTAAGGAATGAAGAGAGTCGTCCGCAAGGAACTTCCACTACTCAGCATGAAGTAATTCCCCATGATGTGGAAAATAGCCAGCTAAGGCAATCTGCTCCCGACACCACCCACCAAGACAATGATACCACCCAAATGTATCGAGTTTTGGAAGAAAGGTTGAAAGTTGTCGAAGGGTTCAGCTCATACGGTGCCCACAACGCCTTGGATATGTGCCTAGTGCCCGACGTGGTAATTCCTCCGAAGTTCAAAGCACCGGACTTCGAGAAGTACAAAGGAATTCAATGCCCTCGGAACCATCTAAGGATGTTCTGTAGGAAGATGGCAGCCTACGCAATGAACGAGAAACTCATGGTGCATGTGTTTCAAGATAGTTTAAGCGGAGCGTCCTTGGATTGGTACATGCAGCTCGAGCGTACTCATGTTCAAACTTGGAAGGATCTAGCCGATGCCTTCCTAAAGCAATACAAATATAATTTGGACATGGCTCCAAATAGGATGCAACTACAAAACCTCCTACAAAGAAGCAACGAGTCCTTCAAGGAGTACGCTCAGCGGTGGAGAGAACTAGCTTCTCGTGTACAACCACCACTATTGGAAAGAGAACTTGTCGACACCTTTATGGGCACACTTCAAAGCCCATATTACAACAAGATGATTGGAAGCACGTCTGCCGGTTTCTCCGATCTAGTCATGGTCGGTGAAAGAATAGAAGACGGAGTAAAGAGAGGAAAAATCCAAGGCTCTCCAGAAGCTCAAAGTGGAGCTAGAAAACCCCCCAGCAACTTTCACAAAAAGAAAGAGGGGGAGACAAATGCCGTTCTAGTGGGACCATCCTACCCACCACCAAATCAAATGCCTCACTACCACTATCCTTATGTGGCAGCAGCAACGGCTCAAGGGCGTTACTCACCTCAAGTGATTCCCACAAATCCACCTCGACAACCAGTAGTGTTGCCACAGCAAAATCAACAGCAACAACAACAAGGCGGGTACCCATCAAGGAATCAAGCGAGCTCAAGGAACAGTTATTTTAATAGGCAGTTTGATCCTGTACCTATGTCTTATGGTCAAATCTTGCCATACCTAATCCAAAAGGGTATGGTCGAGACAAGACTACTACCACCAATGTCGCCACCATATCCACATTGGTACGACGCAAACGCAAAATGTGATTTCCACGCAGGATCCGTGGGGCACAATGTCGAAAACTGTAGAGTTTTCAAACACAAGGTGCAGGATCTTATTGACAAGAAGCTGTTATCCTTCAAAGAGGAAAACCCCAATGTGAAGAACAACCCATTGCCGGGGCATGCGGGTCCCTCTGTAAATACGGTGGAGGAACAAGAGGACTTTGGTCCAGTCAAAAGGGTATCCAATGTTAAGACTCCCCTGTCGACCATAAGGGAGCGTTTAACCGGCTTTGGATTATTCGAGGAAATGCACGCCAACTGTGAAGCCTGCAAGGTCAACCCGAATGAGTGCGAAGAGTTGAAGAGCTGTCTTCAAGAGTTAATGGACCAAGGTTGGATCCAAATTGGCTATATAAAGGATGGCACGGACGTTGCTACCTTAGAGTCTAACAACCCAAAACCTCTCGAGATCCCATACCAAAGGAGAGAGGTACCAATGCCAATACAACCCATAACATTCCACGTACCTGCACCCTTCTCTTTTGAGAGCACGAAGAGGGTACCATGGAATTACCAACCTGTGGCCTATGTGGAAGGAAAACCACTAGCCAAAATCGAGCCCAGCATCACTAACATTACCGGTGTTGGAGGAATGACCAGAAGCGGTAGAGTCTTCGCTCCGAAAGAACTCGGGAAGACGCCAGCCGTACTACCAAGAGAACCGCTCAAAGAAAAGAGCGTGGAGGAAGAAGAGAACCAAGCGGGGCCTTCTCAAAAGACAATCCCGCAAAAAGAGGCCGAAGAGTTCCTAAGGATAATCCAAAAGAGCGAGTATAAAATCATTGACCAGCTAGGTCAAACTCCCTCCAAGATCTCCATGCTATCCTTACTACTAAGCTCGGAAGCACACCGAGAAGCACTACTGCAGATCCTCAGTGAGGCACATGTCACCAAGGACATTCCGGTGGACCAATTCGACGGGATAGTCGGAAATATTACCTCAAGTAGGTACTTGGGTTTCAATGGCGAGGAGCTACCCGACGAGGGGCACATTCATAACCGCGCCTTACATATCTCCGTGAAATGCATGGACCACATCCTCTCAAGAGTGCTAGTGGACACGGGGTCGTCATTGAATGTCATGCCCAAGACTACCCTCCTTAAACTATCATGTGAAGGGACCGTAATGAAGCCCAGCGCCTTGGTCGTAAAAGCTTTCGATGGGTCAAGAAGAGCCGTTATAGGGGAGATCGACTTACCAGTCCAAATCGGACCTAAGGTTTTCACCATAACCTTCCAAGTCATGGATATTAATCCAACATACAGTTGTCTTCTCGGACGACCATGGATCCATGCGGCCGGAGCCATTACCTCTACCCTGCACCAGAAGCTGAAGTTCATCATTGATAACCAAATGATTGTAGTTTCCGGGCAAGAGGACATGATGGTAAGCCATCTCTCATCTTTCCGTTATATAGAAACGGATGAAGAAGCTGTGGACGTCCCATTCCAATCTTTGGAAGTGGCGAATGTCGTGACATTGAGCTCGAAGCCCAAGGAAGAGGCTAGGACAGCCATGTCATCATGGAGGGCGATAAGAGAGGCCCTAGAAGAAAGCCGACCCACCAGATGGGACAAGTTAGTGGACATACCGAAGAAGAAGAATCGCTTCGGGTTGGGGTATCATCCATCAGCCGAGACTTTCTCAAAGCCTCCAAAGCAAGGGATCCTCCCCATTTCAGAAACATTCATCAGTGCGGGGTTTATCCATGAAGAGCAAGTGGCTCTACTCGAAGACGTAGACGAAGACGTGCCTGATTTGGTGTGCCGTTGCGCTTCGGATGAAACTTTGAACAATTGGAGGGCTATCGCAATTCCCGAGATCATTACCAGGATCAAGTAATAAACCATGTTTGTTTGTTTTTTCTCTTTTAAAAAAAAATCATTTAGCTCTGCCCAAGGCAAATGATTAGTCGTGTGGGGCCCCCATGTTTTAAAAGTTATTTACAATCATGAATAAAAACACTCTTTTATGTTCATTTGAGTCTTTTTCTTTTTACATTTGTTTTAAAAAAAATTTTTCTACAAAAAGCCTAAAAAAAATCATACTCATGCAGATCTACAAATCCACCCTCCAAAAACAACACTGCCTTAAACCCTTATGACTTCGATTGCCCGATTAATCAAACAGAAGATGATGAAGAGGACGATTATGAACCACCTGAAGAATTGTCTAGACTTGCAAATCAAGGGGATAGGGTAATACAACCTCACCAAGAATCAGTTGAAAAGGTCAACTTGGGGACCGAAGAGGATAAGAAAGAGGTCAAGATAGGAGCCTCCCTGCACGAGGATGTGAAAGGAAAGTTGATTAAGCTTCTGCAAGAGTACGTGGACGTATTCGCTTGGTCGTATCAAGACATGCCGGGTTTAGACCCTAACATCGTTGTACACAAGCTGCCACTCAAGCCGGAATGCCCGCCAGTGAAGCAGAAATTGAGAAGAACTCGACCCGATATGGCTCTCAAGATCAGAGAGGAGGTCAAAAAGCAATTCGATGCCGGCTTCTTAGCTGTAACCAAGTATCCAACATGGGTTGCCAACATTGTGCCAGTTCCGAAGAAGGATGGCAAGGTGAGAATGTGTGTGGATTATCGGGACTTGAATAGAGCAAGCCCAAAGGATGATTTTCCGCTACCACACATCGACATATTGGTGGACAACACAGCCCAATTCTCAGTCTTTTCCTTTATGGATGGCTTCTCGGGCTATAACCAAATCAAGATGGCTCCAGAGGACATGGAGAAAACTACGTTCATCACTCCATGGGGGACATTCTGCTATAAGGTAATGCCTTTCGGATTAACAAATGCCGGGGCAACATACCAAAGAGCAATGGTGACTCTTTTCCACGACATGATCCATAAGGAAATTGAGGTCTACGTCGACGATATGATTGCCAAATCCCAAACGGAGGAGGATCATCTAGTCCATCTACAAAAGCTTTTCGAACGCCTAAGAAAATTCAAGCTGCGCTTAAATCCTAACAAGTGCACATTTGGCGTTAGATCCGGGAAGTTATTGGGCTTCATCGTCAGCCAAAGAGGTATTGAAGTGGATCCTGATAAGGTAAAGGCCATCCAAGAAATGCCAGCGCCAAATACCGAGAAAGAAGTCCGGGGTTTCTTAGGAAGATTGAACTACATCGCCAGGTTCATCTCACACATGACAGCTACCTGCGAACCAATCTTCAAACTGCTAAGAAAAACCAAGCCGTTCATTGGAATGAGGATTGCCAAGAAGCGTTTGACAAGATCAAACAATACCTGCAAGAACCACCAATTTTAATACCTCCTGTTCCGGGTAAAACCCCTCATCTTATACCTAACTGTACTTGAAGGATCAATGGGTTGTGTGTTAGGACAACAAGATGAAACGGGAAGAAAAGAACACGCAATCTACTACCTAAGCAAGAAGTTTACTGACTGTGAAACAAGGTATACTTCACTTGAAAAGACTTGCTGCGCTTTAGCATGGGCTGCTCGACGTCTAAGGCAATACATGTTGACCCATACAACTTGGTTGATATCGAAGATGGATCCCATCAGGTACATCTTCGAAAAGCCTGCCCTCACAGGGAAGATAGCCCGTTGGCAAATGCTGCTGTCTGAGTACGACATCCAATATGTTGCTCAAAAAGCCATCAAAGGGAGTGTTTTATCCGAGCACCTTGCTCACCAACCATTGGAGGATTATCAGCCCATACAATTCGACTTCCCGGACGAAGATGTCGTAGCTTTGAATGACGAAGAAGTCACAAGCGATGATGAAGGGCCAGAACCAGGAGCTCAATGGAAGCTCGCTTTCGACGGCGCCTCAAATGCCATGGGACACGGTATCGGAGCAGTTTTAATCTCCCCAAGAAATGGATACCAGCCCTTCACAGCAAGGTTATGCTTTGACTGCACCAATAATATGGCAGAATATGAAGCATGTATCCTAGGCCTCGAAGCAGCAATTGATCTAAGGATCAAAAAACCTTGAAGTATACGGTGACTCAGCCTTAGTCATCTATCAAGTCAAAGGAGAATGGGAAACAAAACATCCCAATTTAATTCCCTACCGAGCCTGGGTTGTAGAATTGATCAAGCATTTTGATGAAATCAACTTCCACCACATACCTCGAGAAGAAAATCAGGTGGCAGACGCTTTGGCTACATTATCATCAATGTACCAAGTAAATTTCTACAACGAAGCACCAATCATAAGGATGGATCGTAGAGACAAACCAGTTGTATGCGCATCAGTCGAAGAGGGACTTGACGACAAACCTTGGTTCTACGACATCAAGCGATACCTCGAAGAGCAAGAGTATCCAGAAAATGTCTCGCACACCGACAAGAGGACCCTCAGAAGATTGGCATCCCAATTCTTCCTCAGTGGAAATACCCTCTACAAGAGAAATTATGACATGGTCCTGCTCAGATGTGTGGATAAACATGAAGCGGACATGCTCATCAAAGAAATCCACGAGGGATCTTTTGGAACCCATGCTAATGGGCATGCAATGGCAAAGAAAATCTTAAGGGCGGGCTACTATTGGTTAACCATGGAAGCTGACTGTTTCCACTATGCCAAGACTTGTCACAAGTGCCAGATTTACGCCGACAAGGTGCATGTACCACCAACTCCACTGAACGTCATGACTTCACCTTGGCCTTTCTCTATGTGGGGCATAGACATGATTGGAATGTTCGAGCCCAAAGCGTCAAATGGACATCGCTTCATCCTCGTTGCCATCGACTACTTCACCAAATGGGTAGAAGCAGCTTCGTATGCAAACGTAACCAAACAAGTGGTAGCCCGATTCATCAAGAAGGAAATCATTTGCCGTTATGGTACTCCCCACAAAATCATCACCGATAATGGGGCAAACCTAAACAACAAGACAATGAAGGAGTTGTGCAAAGATTTCAAGATTGAGCACCATAATTCCTCCCCTTACCGACCAAAGATGAACGGTGCGGTAGAAGCAGCCAATAAGAACATAAAGAAGATCATCCAAAAGATGGTGACAACATATAAGGATTGGCATGAGATGCTTCCCTTTGCGCTACATGGCTACAGAACAGCCATTCGCACTTCAACTGGGGCAACCCCCTTCTCCTTAGTATACGGTATGGAAGCTGTTCTCCCCGTAGAGGTGGAAATTCCTTCGTTAAGGGTCTTGATGGAAACCAAGCTAGAAGAAGCTGAATGGGTCCAAACAAGGTTCGACCAACTGAATCTCATAGAGGAGAAGCGTCTGACGGCAATATGTCACGGACAACTCTATCAAAGGAGGCTCAAGAGAGCATTCGACAAGAAGGTCCGTCCTCGAGAGTTCAAAGAAGGAGACCTAGTGCTCAAGAAGATATTACCTATCCACAAAGATCCCCGAGGGAAGTGGACTCCCAGCTATGATGGGCCGTACGTGGTAAAGAAAGCTTTCTCAGGCGGAGCCCTGATCATCACCACTATGGACGGAGAAGAGTTCCCACTCTCAATAAACTCCGATGCAGTCAAGAGGTACTATGCCTAAAGAAAAAAAGAGAAAAAAAAAGAGAAAAAAGCTCGCTAAATCGAAAACCTGAAAGGGCGGTTTAGGCAATAGAGAGCGTCCTGCTAGATTGAAAACCTGAAAAGGCGGTCTAGGCAAAAATTAAGGACATCAAAAAAGGAAATACACCCCGGTGGATTGAAAACTCGAAAGAGCGGTCCAGGCAAAAGTTAGGGGTTAACAAAAAAGAAAGGCAATGACTACAGCATCCAAGCTCCGGACAAGATTCAAGAGGAGAAGAATCGGTCTCATCAGCATCTTCCAACAAACAAAAATCTCGAAATCATAAGGAAATAGCATGTGTTGTGCCAAAACCAACATTTTCTTTTTGCTTTTTCTTGTCTTTCTCTATCTCACTTCTCACTTTGTGTATTTTTTACCCATTCAAGAGGTCAAATCTGCATTGAATAAATTTCCTTTTTGTTATTTTATGTTCTCAGTAGCGCATAAAATTTTGTTTTATTCATGATGAAAATGCTTTAAAACATGGGAAATAAACAAAAGAATTTTCTTCCAAAAAAAAAGAGAAAAAACAAACAAACATTGCTTTATTTTGAATCTTCGTGAATTCTGAAAGAATTGCGGTAATTCCCACCAAAATATTGCACCAAAGGACTTATGCTCCTTAGCAAAGGCAAGTGCGTAGCTCGCGGCACGCGGAGGGCAAAAAGCTCCCAAGGGTTAAGAGGAGCAGAATCCCCAGTAAACACCCTAAACATCCAAACACCAACCAAGGCTGGATATCGATCATGCTTCCAAAATGATCCTTATATCCCCATAAGCCAAACCTCATTGATATTCCCCAGGGAGTCTCAACCCCAAACAAAAGTCCAATCATTATTGGCAAACCCACACAAATCTTCGGGCATAGCTCGAACTACACCGGTTTTTGATCCCATTCGGGTATGTAGGCAAAGGACCTTGTCCTTCCAAACCGACCAAACCAAAAAACCAACAAAACAAAAAGAAGAGAGCCCAATTGTCATTAGCACAACCACAACCAAGACCGACTGTGCTCGGCACCCAACCAGCATCATTTCATTTTCATTCATGCATGCATACTCAAATCATTCATACACATGCATTTCATTTCATAAATCATGCATCCTCAACAAGGATTCTCCAGTGAGTATCACATATTCACCAACATCCATCAAACATTCAACCAAGGGCACCTATTTAGGGTAAGACCACAGCTCGTTAGGAATCGACATTCAGTGACAGTGCCTGAATAAGATTACCTAGCTTAGGTATCGACCTCTAGTGACAGTGCCTAGATTAGATCACCTCCCCAGTGTATCGACCTTCAGTGTTAGCGGCTGAATAAGATCACAGCTCGTTAGGAATCGACATTCAGTGACAGTGCCTGAATAAGGTCACCTAGCTTAGGTATCAACCTCTAGTGACAGTGCCTAGAGTAGATCACCTCCATCAATGTTCAACCTCTAGTGACAGTGCCTAGAGAAGATCACCTCCATCAACGTATCAACCTCTAGTGACAGTGCCTAGAGTAAATCACCATCCTTAGGTATCGACCTCTAGTGACAGTGCCTAGAGTAGATCACCTCCCTCAATGTATCAACCTCTAGTGACAGTGTCTAGAGTAAATCACCATCCTCAGGAATCGACCTCTAATGACAGTGCCTAGATAAGATTACCTTCATCCCCCAGTGGATCTACCTCCAGTTTTAGCGGCTGGATACGATCAACCTTTCCAACCATTGCATTTGCATTTCGCGAAGGACAAAATTCGGGTCTTTCTTTTTACTTAATTGATCTTCGCAAAGAGTTCATGAGATGCCCTCGGCACTCACGCACTCTATGCGAAGACACAATTAAGTAGGGGCAGCTGTAGTACCCTAATTTTGTCCTAAGCATTTTAAAACAAAAATCAAAAAAAATCAAAGAGGGAGGAAAAAAGTCAAAGTCAACAAAAGTCAACAGAAAAGTCAACATTTCAAAAATGCTGACTTCGCACTGCGAAGGTCACTTCGCACTGCGAAGTCTGCGATTTTTCTGCAGATTTTTGGTTTCTTTGATTTAATTCCAGAATTTGTTGCATATCATTTCCATAATTATTTTAAGTAGCATTCATGGCTAATTGGGCCAAGCAAAACCAGAATTGAAGGACTTGCCATTAATGCAAAGGTTGGAAGGCTTTTTTTTCCAACCTAGCATGTGACAAGCAAGTGGGCTTGCCCTTGGGCAGCTCTAGTCCCTCCCATGTGACCTGCTAACCACCACAAGGTTGCCAGCCACTTGCTTGAGGACTTTCCTCCTGCTTGCTCCCCCAAAACCAGTCAAACTAGCTGGATTTTCTCACTTGAAAAGCCATGAGTGCCTACTCTGTTTTTGCAGCAGCTTTTCACCCCTCACACCAGCCATAAGTAGCCTTTTTCATCCCTCAATCTCTGCATACTACAGTGCACGTTTTCATTGATCAACCATTGAGATTGCAAGGATTGATCCCCAAGCATTAGCCAATTGCAATTCAGCTTTGTTCTTCATCATTACCTTCTAGAATTGTTGAATTTGTGGCTGAAATCAGGCTGAATCTTGCCCTTGGTACAAGGCAAGGTTGCCTCTATCCATTAGCATTTAATGCAAAAGGATCCAGCTTGATCTTAGCCACAAATCAGCTGAATTTTGGGATTTGTAATGATGAAAAAGATTTGGTTTTGGCCTATAAATAGAAGGCAATGCCCAAGGTTTCAAACACAATTAACAACAACATTTCAAGAGCAGAAACTCTACTCATTTTAGCTTACAAACCCTCACAAACAACCAGAAAAAAATCAATCCAACACAAAGCTTTACCAAAGTTCAAGTCATCACCAATATCAAAAAAACCTTGTGAAAGCCTTCAACCAATACAAATCAATTGCAGCTGGAGCTTTGCTAAGGAGTTCTGTAAGTTTCTAAGCTTTTATATTGCATTTACAATTGTGTTTGCATAGCTATTTTGGTTCAAAACCATTTGATTCTAAAAAAACCCTTTTGAATTTCAAGAAATCCCAAGGTTTTCAAAACATCAAAACTGGTTTGTCCAGCCTTTTTCACCCCAAAACTCAAAGTTTTTCACCACCTATAAGGTCCTGAGTGTGTTCAGAAGTTGTTCTGAACAAAAGTTCAGAAACAGCTTCTGAACTCAAAATTCGCATGCTTCGCAGTGCGAAGTCATGGTCGCAGTGCGACCATGACAGAACTCAGAATCTGAGTTTTTGTGTCCAAATGACCAATTTTTGAGGTTCTAGCCCCAGAGCTCAGAACCTAAGAGTTTTTAAACCCATGTCTTTCAAACCATAACAAGGAATTTTGCATAATTTTGACAAAATCACAAGTTCGTATGACCATTATGTGGATAACTTGCAAAACAAGTTATGTTCTCAAAATTTCAAAACCACATGAACAAACAAGCTATGTTCATCATTTCAATCTAAACTTGAACAATAAATATTGTTCATGATTTTCAAAACTCAAACATGAACATACGCCGAATACGTTCGCATTTTCGCAAAATGAGCCGAACTTGTGCGTTTTCTAACAAAATTGCTAAACTTCCCCATTTTGGGTTTTCAAACCAAATGTTTGACATACCTTGGATTTCTAAAGGATTCCACCCAAAAACATGAATGAAAAAGGGATGGTGTGACGTATGTCTCTCCATCGCCCCGATTGTACGAATGCGTGACGTATGTCTCGTCGTTCGGACAATCGTCATTTCTTTTTTCAATATGTACAACCCTAACCAAACCAAACCTTGGCCCCCTTGTGGTCAATCCAAACCTTTTGGTCCCCCGTGGCCATTAGACTCACCCCTCGACTCGTTTGAGTCACTCGGTCAATGTTCGACTCATCCGAGTCCATTGTACCTGTTCTTGATCTCAGTGGATCAATCGAACAATCGCCCGACTCTTCGGAGTCCACTCGGTCAATGATTGACTTGTATGAGTCCATTGCACCTCTCTTGGTCCCATAGTGACCAATTCGAACCTTTACCCTAACGGATGTACCTTTTAACAATTCTAGTGCGATTCGTGAACAAACGCTTAATAAGTCTCCCAAGCGCGAGCATACAAGCTATACGCTTAATAAGTCTCCCAAGCGCGAGCATACAAGCTACGTTTAAATCGCAAGAATTCGGTTAGTTAAAACATCGTCCATTTAAATTAACCAACACATGTACGTTTTTCTACCAAAGAACTACGTACGCTTTGAATTCTCCGACTACCGGGAGATACGTAGGAGCAAAATCGACATCTTGTCAAGCGCAATAATAAAAACTTTTTTTCTTCGTTTGTTTTTTATCTCTTTCCCTCCCTTTTATTATATTTTTAACATAAATGAACATGCGCGCAAAATATTAAAAACAATTCAAGTTTTGACCAAATAGAAGGTTCCCGTTGAGTACAACGGACGTGAGGGGTGCTAATACCTTCCCCTTGCGTAACCGACTCCCGAACCTGACAATGGTTACGATGACCAATCCTTATCCTCATCGTCAAAAGGGTTTTATTATCGTTTCCCTTTAAACAAAAAAAACTTAAGGGTTTATCAACGTTCCCTTTACACAAAAACTTTGGTGGCGGCTTCACAAAGGCCCTCCGAGCGTTTGCGAACGACCTCGGAGGATTTGCGCGTCTTTTTCCCAAGGAAAAAAACGAGGTGCGCACACCGCGAAGGACAAAATTCGGATCCTTCTTTTACTTAGTTGCTCTTCGCAAAAAAGTTTATGAGATGCCTTGGCACTCGCATTCTCTATGCGAAGACACAATTAGTAGGGGCAGCTGTTGTACCCCAAATTTGTCCCAAGCCTTTCTAAAAAAAAATACAAAAATTTTAAAAAAAGAGGGAGAAAAGTCAAAGTCAACAAAAGTCAACAAAAAAGTCACATTTCAGAAATGAGGACTTCGTAGAGCAAAGTCCCCTTCGCTCTCGAAGTCTGCAAATTTTTGCAGATTTTTTAATCTCTTTGATTATTTTCATTATGTTATTGTATATTACCTATCATTATTATATTGTATTATCATCAATGTGACTAATTGGGCTCGCAAAGCAAGAAATAGAGCATGTGCCATTAAAGCCAAGGTGAGAAGCTTTTTCTTCCAACCAAGCATGTGCCAAGCAAGTTGGCGTGCCCTTGGGCAGCTCTTGTCCCTACCAATGGACCTGCTACTGACCTAAGCTTGCCAGCCACCAGCTTGTTCATTTTTTCCTGCTTTCTCCCCAAAAACAGTCAAAACCCAGCTAGTTTTTGCTTGTCCAAGGCGTTGTCCTGCCCTGTGTTTCAGCATCTTTTCTTCCTCCTCACACCAGCCCACATGTTCCCTTTTGTTTCCCCAACCCTGCACATCACAGTGCAAGTTTTTCTTGCTTAACCCTCAAGATTGCAAGGACCAATCCCAAGGGACAGCCAATTGCAAACAGCCTGTTTTTCCTTTTTCATCATCATTCTATCCAAAATCGTTGCATTAATGGCTGAATTGGCTAAGTCTTGACCATTGCCAGCAAGGCAGGTCACCTCTTCACTTTTGCATTAAATGCAAAGCAAGATAGCCTGGTTTTAGCCCACAAATCAGCTGGATTCTAGGGATTTTCCATCATGACAATAGATTTGATTTTTGCCTATAAAAGGGATGCAAGGCAAGAGGATTAAAGACAACAATTTTAAGAATTGAAAAACAGAGATTTGAGTGAAAAAACACAGCACAAAAACATAGCAAAAACCAGTTCAAACACAGAGCAATTACACAAACTCATTGTTCTTATTCATCAACATTCCAACTCTTGCAAAAAACCATAACATTCAAGGCTTCTTCATTTTCCTGCAATACAAGCTTGGCTAGGAGTTCTGTAAGTGTTCTAAATCCTTTATCTTTCATTTTGCATTGCTATTTGCATCTTTAATTTTGTTCAACTTCATTTTGCATAAAAAAACCCTTTTGAACCTAGAAAGAAATCCCAAAGTTGCAAAACATTTAAACTAAGTTGTTGCACTCCTTTATTGCTGATTTCAAAAGCTTTTCACTCCCTAAAGGTTCTGAGATTTGTTTAGAAGTTGCTTCTGAACCCAAAATTTCGCAGAGTTCGCAGTGCGAAACTCTGGTCGCAGTGCGACCATGACAAAACTCAGAATCTGAGTTTAGGCTTCTAAAAAGCCAATTTTTGAGGTTCTAGCCCAAAAACTCAGAACCTAAGAGGATTGAAACTCATTTTATTCAAACCATATCAAGAATTTTGCATGATATGGGAAGATTCACAAGTTTGAGCAACACTTTTTGAATAACTTGCGAGACAAGTTACGTTCAATAAACTTTTCAAATCAAACTTGAGCAATAAGCTAAGTTCATCATTTTCAAAACCAAACTTGAACAAAAACCTTGTTCATGATTTTCAATCAAACGTGAACTTAAGCCGAAACTTGTTCACTCTTCGAAACCTTTTTCAAACTTGAGCCGAACTTGTGCGTTTTTCACAAATTGGTGCAAAACTTGTTCATAGGTTGCAACAACTAATTTGAACTAAAAACCTTTTCATATGAGTTTTAACCAAGTGTTTTGATAAACTTTGGGATTTCTTAAAATTCGAACAAAACTTGAATGAAAAAGGGATGGTTTGACGTTTGTCTCTCCATTGCCCCGATTGAACGAATGCGTTACGTATGTCTCGTCGTCGGACAATCGTCATTCTATTTTTTCAACGCATCCAACCACACCAACCCAATTCTTGGCTTTGTGGTCAATTTGAACCCTTTGGTCCCCCGTGACCATTTGATTCAATTTCTCGACTCGTTTGAGTCACTTTGGTCAATGTTCGACTCGGTTGAGTCCATTGAACCTTTCATGATCCATTGGATCAATCGAACCCTTTCTCGACTCGGTTGAGTCACTTGGTCAATGTTCGACTCGGTTGAGTCCATTGAACCTTTTCTTGATCCCTTCGGATCAATCGAACCTTTCCCGACTCGGTTGAGTCATTTCAATTTTTTGGTCCCCTCGCGGCCAATTCGAACCCTTTTTCCCGACGGACATGCTTTTAACATTTCTAGCGCGATTTTAAACAAACGCTTAAGCCTCCCATGCGCGAGCATACAAGCTACGTTTGATCGTAAGAATACGGTTAAAACATCGTTCATTAAAAACAACCAACAAATACGTTTTTCTACCAAAGAACTACGTAGCTTTGAATTCCCCATCGCAAAGGGATACCTAGGAGCAAGATCATCATCTTGTCAAGCACAATAATAAAAAACAAACTTTTTCCCCTTTTATCTTTATTATTTTATTTATAATCAAGCATGCAAGCAAAACCTTTGAAAACATTCTAGCCTTAGTTAACTAGGAGGTTCCCGTTGAGTACAACGGACGTGAGGGGTGCTAATACCTTCCCCTTGCGTAATCAACTCCCGAACCCGATAATGGTTGCGATGACCATCCTTTCCTCATCGTCAAGTGTTTATTATCGTTTCCCTTCAAAAAAAAAACTCAAGGGTTTATCAACGTTCCCTTTAAACAAAAACTTTGGTGGCGACTTCACAACAGCCTTGCTAGCGTTTGCGAACGCTCGAGGCTTGCGCGTTTTTAGCGAGAGCGCACAAGAGTATATTATTTCTTCACAAGTGTGTCATTACATTGCAATATAGGTCCTATTTATAGGACACAAATTGGCAAATAAATAATCACATTTCAATCCACTTACTAGTGGGAGTTACAAGTATATGAAGGTTAATGGATGGACATCCACTAGTTGATATATTCATAACACTTCTCTTATAATGGCGTATTTTTACTATCATTGACGTTTTTTTTTTGATAAATTCCTAACTCAACGTTCTTAATAGGTCCTTAAATAAAATCTTAATAGGTGGAACGCAATAAATAAATTTAAATAAATAGCATATTTAATACCTTCTTCTTCTTCAATACTTTGTTCAACTCCCTCACTTTCCAAAACATTGCAGTACTCATTAGACCATAATCATATGATATGACTATACATTTTGTCTTCCATCAGGAAAACTTTTCAGCATCTCCATTAAACATAGGAGGTTTATTGTGATGAGAGTGAGATTTATCATCAGTACCGTAATCATATGATACAACTTTGTTGTTCCTAGAAGTTCCAGAATCAGAGGCACTAGCTCCACCACCAGTAGACTTGTTTTTCTCAGAATCTTTATTGACACACTATTAAGTGTTGAAATATCAGAACTGGAGCTCTGATACCAACTGAAGGTGAGAAAAACAAGAAGGGGGAGTTGAATTGTGTTAGCTTTTTCTTCAAAAAATGACTAAGAAAAGATTCAGGTTCTGATGGAGTTCAGAATCTGAGTCAGAGGTTTTGAGTCAGAAGTAGAGTTTCAGAATCTGAGTTAAAGTTCATATTCTGATGCAGGGATAAAATATTAAAGAGATCGAGAAGAGAAGACTAAGCAATTATCTTGGTTCCTTCCGCAATCCGGAAGTAGTGTCCAATCCCCTTGTCACTTAAGAGATTTTTCACTATAATACAATGATTACAAATTGCTCGCAAAAAAGCAGAGACTTCCTATGCTCAAACACAAGTAAGAGACTTCCTATGCTCAAACACAAAGTAAGAGACTTCTAAACAAACCAAGATACAAAGTAAAATGTTGGATTGAACACTTGATGTACAATCAGTGGTGTTCAAAAATACAACACAGTTATCAAACTCTAGACTTATGAATTCTAAGATGAGAAGATTGTTAAGAAATTCTAAGGGTGTTTGATGTGTTTTTAATTTAGCAGAGTATTGGCACTTGTAAAATTTGCAGAGTCTTATTTGAACTTCAAGTCTTCAAGCCTTTATATAGGAGATGAAAGAGACGTTGAAGGATGGCAAATCACCATAAAGTCCGTTGGGAAGCTTGATCTCAGAAGTTGATTTGACTTGATTTGGTTCAGGTACTATGTGTGAAAGAATTTGAATCCTTTCCCGGGAATAGAATGAACCGTTTCTTACAAAAGACAGTGTACAAATAAAGCACATGGGAATGTTAGAGATCGTGGTTGTACCTTTGTCCTTCCTTGACAATGGACATCCTTTGACCTTCTGACAATCCTAACGGCCACTGCAGATGTCCCAGATGCTTCATGAAATTCTGGGGAACCTGTTTACTGAACCGTAAAACAGAGCTAACAGAGTATGTATAACAGTAGTTCAGAAGCAGAATAAAACAGACAGAAAGTAAAGATGCACAGTGATTTGTTTAACCCAGTTCGGTGACAAACACACCTACATCTGGAGGCTACCAAGCCGGAAGGAAATCCACTATGATAGTATCAATTCGAAGTCCTATGACAACAGCCCCTGTTTCACAGCCTTCTCACTTAATCACTACCTGTATTGACTTCAACCTAGGAACTCCTAGACCTGAGATCCCATCTCACTTCCCTCAGTCATCACTGCCCCAGTGATTATCAGACTCTAAACAAAAAAGATGAAGACACTCTTCAAAATATAAACAGTCACTTTGCTTAAAAGCTTCAAGTGATTACAACTCAATAAAACTAAACCAACTCAAACAATTGAGTAGTGTACAAAAAACAGAGCACAAGCTCACAATGAACGACTCAAAACCTAAGTATGACTCTCTCTATATAGCTTTTGTTTTGATGTAATTTTCTTCAATGACAGCGTCCTCTATTTATTAGCTTCAGCAGCAACATACTTGAGCCAATCTTCACAGATATATTTCCAAAATACTTAGAAACATATAGAAGCAATTTATTTTCCAGAAATATATTTTCCAAAGATTTTTGAAAATATATTCACAAATAATTGAATCCAATCTTCAGAAAAATCTGCAAAATTCTTCTAATTCTTCAATTAAATCTTCAACAAATCACATGAAAATAGACATTCCAAGGCGTGAAAATAGAACACAGAAAACCAGCTTCTGAAGGTGCTTATGAAGTCTGTGTCTGAACATTTCACTTCTGAAGGTTGCTTCTAAAGGTCAGCTTCTGAGTACTATTCAGCGTCTGAACATCAGCTTCTGAAGGTTCAGCGTCTGCAGTATGTTCAGCGTCTGAACATCAGCTTCTGAAGGTTCAGCGTCTGAAGTACTGTTCAGCTTCTGAAGCCCAACTTCTGAAGTACTGTTCACATATGAGGATCAGCTTCTGAAGACGCACATATTGCTTGCATATTTGATTTTAGCAACATGAGCCAAAACCAATATCCAACATCGCCCCCCTTTGCAAATTGTCATACCCCATTTTTTGACCCATTTTCGTCTCATTTATTTATTGTCTCGTTTTACGCATTTTTTAAAAGGCCGAGAATCTTCGTCGTTTCAGACGAAATTTCGGCAGGGAGGTATTTTAAAATACCTCATGTCAATTTTGTTTTCGTTTATTAATTTTATTTTTTATCATTTTTTTATTTTTACTTTTAATTTCAGTTTTTTATTATCATTAATTTTATCCTTTTATTATTATCATTTTTATTATTTTTACTATTTATTATTATTATTTACTTTTATTTTTTGCATTTTTGTCCAGTCAAGTCCAAGTCATAGTCAACAGGCCAGGCCCTAGCACTGTTCATGCGCCCCCAAACACAGTGTTTCCTCATCACCCCTCAATTCTATCCAAAAATCATCATCATAAACCTGCAAAAAATCCAGGACATTTAATGTTGCTCAAATTCTATCCAAAACCAGATCAACTTGCAAGATTAGTGAGTCTAAGGACAAGCAGCTTACTTAATGTCTCTCTATTTAACAGAATTAGCCCACAGCAAAAAAGAGAAAAATTTTAGAACAGAAAAAGAGAGGAAATTTTTAACAAACACTTTCCAGCAATCATTTTTTTCGCATACACACACCACATTTTCCAGCAACCACACAAAACAACAACACCCAAACAGCTAGCTAGCCACTACACGCCTCACATAGCAAGGCAAACCACACCCATAAACGTTTTCAAACACACCCACACAGTCCATAACAACCAAATCGCACAGCCTACACCACACACACGTTACACCAGTACACGCACGCAACACACACTCACGCACGCAACACCACGCCAACTCGAGGTAAAAGGGTGAATTTTTTTGTGTTTTAATCTTAGATCTAGGCTTTTGAGGGAGATTTAGTGAAAACCAAGGCCGGATTCGTGTTTAGGGAGGAAAAGGATGTAGAAAGAAGGGTTTGAAAAAGGGGTGTTTTTTCACTTCGGCGGCGCGGTGGCGCCGCGTGTGGCCGGCGGCCACCCGCCGGAAAAGCACTGTTCACGGCCGAATATTAAGAGAGAAGGGAGAGCATTTTCGGCCATGGCATAGAGAGAAGGGGAAGAGTGAGAAAGAAAAACATGAATGACGAATTTGTGAAGGGTGGGGTTTATATACCCCTCCCTGATTCTGTGTAGCAGGGTGTACGCGTTAGCGTACACCCACGTAATCCAGGCCTTTGATTTTTAATCATACGGCCCTTGTTCCTTTACCCTGTGATTTAATCAGGGCCGTCTGATTAATCAGACGGCCCAGTTAATTTACGAAAGCCAATGTTATTGGGCCTTTTCTTTCAAATCTGATTCAGTTTTTGCTTCTAGCACCCCTAGTTTTAATTTTTACACCTCCCAAAATTTTATTTCTTTTATTTCTTGCAATTTAATTTTTTCCTTTTTGTTATTATTTCTTTTATCGTTTGTTATTGTTTTTTGCATCTCATTTACTTATGTTACCTATCATTTATCATATGCATTTATTTTTTTATTTTTATTTCTTTTTGTTCATTTTATTTTTTCTTTATGTCATTTATATGTACATTTAGGAACATATATATATAAACATGCATTGTTCTTTTATTATTTTTTTATAATTCAATCCATGTAAACAAAATCTTTTTATTTAAATCCAACGATCCTTTTATTTAATTCCTCGCTTTTAGTTTATTTCACCGCATTTATTTTTCTTTTTAAACTCCAGTAAAAAAATCAAAACAACAAAAACATTTTTTCATTAAGCGATAAACTTGTTCATTTTTGGTTGCAACAACTAATTTGAACAATTCTTTTCTTTTATTTTATTTAAGTTCTAAAAACGAGCGTTTTCTTTATTAATACCTTTTTTAAAATTCAAGCGAAACTTGAATGAAAAAGGGTGGTTTGACGTATGTCTCTCCTTTCCTCGATCGAATAAACACTTGACGTTATGTCTCGTTGCTTAAACGATCGTCATTCTTTTCTAGCTTCCCAAAAAAATACGTTTTTAAATTCAAACAAAACTGAATGAAAAAGGTGGTTTGCGTATGTCTCTCCTTTCCCCGGTTGTACGAACGCTTGACGTATGTCTCGTTGCTCGGACAATCGTCATTCTATTTGCGAAGTAAAAACTCACCAATCTTGGCC